>BMAW01047235.1:64230-100970 GCA_019974015.1 Nephila pilipes | reverse complement strand
TCGAAAAAACTAAATAAAAATCAGAATCTATAAAATAAAATTAAGATTTTCTTAAAAAAAATTCTTCAAATTAAATTATTTAAATGTAATGTGCGTTCATAGGATAAAACACGTCCGAAGTGTTCCAATAATAACTTTGAATTACTTCCAATTGAACAAAATAGTATAATATTTCATCGTTACCTCAAATTTCTGATATTTTTTCTAAGAGAAATGATTTTAAGTAAAACAAATATTTCAGTTCATTTTTTATATATAAATTTTGTTAGGAAAATTTGAAATAAAATGTAAAGTTTTAGACTGGAACTAATTTTCAATATCTAAAGTTTTAATGAAATATTTATTAAGCAACATCTAATGATTTGCTGATCTACTACAAATAGTGAATATCAAAAGAAGAAAAAAAATCTTAAAAATGTTTGTAATTAAAATGAAAGCAAAATGTTTTTTAATCCGATATATTATCCAGCATTATGAGAGCATTGAATTAGGAATATACACACAAAACCTGTATTAAGTAACTTTTAATTTTAAAATGAATTTTAACAGCGATAACATTTGTAATCCTATTAATTTTATTTCTTTTCAATATTTCCTTCTACAGCGAAGTTATATTTTCCTTTATCTACTTTCTTTAACAGACAAGTTTGGAAAAAAAACAGAAATGGGTGAAAACGAAGCATATTTTTTCAACAATAAGCCTTTTATAAATGCTTAGAAACTTCAAAATATTTCATTTCTATTCACATTAAATCAAGATAAAGGAAAGCTAAAATAATCGTTTGATCATTAAAATATATAGGGGAATTTATCAAGAATACGAATAAGTAAAAAAATGATTTTTGAATTGTTTTTTTAAAAAATGGTAATTGAAAATAACGGTAAATAATATTTATTATTAACAGCGAAATTTTTATATATATATATATAATTCAGCAAATAGTTTTTCATTATTTATATTTCTTCTAACTGAAAATACAAACTTTATTACATATTAGAATTTTTGATGGACATTATTAATAAAATTAAGTTTAATGAAAATATATCATGCTTCGGGAATAAAAAGTAGAACTTGTAGCAACAACACACAAAACCCAAATTTGCTCATACGAGGCAAAATTGGTTTTAAATTCTTAAATTTCTTATTGCGATATATCGAGTATCCTTATTTGTTTGTATAAGCTACAAGAAAATGTATCGTATAAATTCACATGTAAGAAAAAGCAAAAAATACAAGTTAGTTGCAATAACATAAAAAGTAACACTTGCTAAAGCTATTCAAGAAAACTATTTAAATTAAACATTATCTCTAATTATAAATCAAGTTTCTTTTATGTGAATTTGAATTAGAAAATATTGCGTGAAAATCTGCATACATGGAAAAGCAAAATAGATACGTTAGCTTCAACAGAACTAAAATTCAAAATTCTAAAACAATTCTAAATCGGCCTTCATTACATATTACCGAACACGATAAATTGAGAATTTGTTTGTATAAGAATAAGCTAAAAGAAAAGTTATTGCAAAAACCCATATTTAGAAAATAACTAATCAACAAATATTAAAAACTAAAACAATATAAATTTATTGTAAATCTACATATATAAGAATATATCTTTTAAATCACCATTTTGAAAAGTGTATGAAAAGTATTTTAAAACGAACGATAATTTATCTAACTATATTTAAATCAATTCCTTAAGAAGAACCTGGCAATAAAACGAAACTAAAACAATAATACATTTTTTTTCGTAAATTTACATATTATATAATAAATGTTTGTAAAATCAAAACAATGGAAGAGAATATAAGAAGTATCTTTTAAAACGAAACATATTTTAACGAAGTTTTTAAATTTCGTTTCTTTTAAAGAATCTGGCAATGCAAGAAAACCGTGATCCGACAAACGCGATATATCGGAGGCTCAAGAAAAGAAGCTATAACTTACGCTGTTGGCATTGTCCTGTTCGCCTGTTGATCCGGCTTGCCTGACTGTGGAGGATGGGGCTGAGCGGCACAGTTTCACAAGACTTGCGCATGCTCAGCGCGCATCCGGAAGGGATGAGGGGAAAGAGTCCGTGAGAGTTCTTTCGTTTTGTTTACACCTTATACGAGTGGGAAGAAAATGGACCACTAGGGATGTGTTCTTAGGATTTGGAATACTTCGAGTATATTTGCCCATTTCCTCCGTCTTTCCAATAACATAGATCAATTTTCTGTTCAAAGTGAAAGGTGAAATTTAAATTTATGCCTGTTAAGCATGCTGGATGCTGTTTGTGTGGGTGGATGTTCCAAATTTAAAAAAAAAATCTATGAACAAATTTAAGGCACTCCTAGCTTAATTTTAAAGAATAGAACTCGAAACTAATAGAACACTTTTTCTGACAGCAAAGCACTCGAACATTAATTTTGTATTTTGACTTCCCAATCTTTCGGAAAACAGTGTATTTTAAAATATTACTCACTTCTGTTTTAAATCAATCCATTTTTCGCTGTTTTAAAATGTGTTCCATGTTCTCTTGTACTATGACGCCAAACGGATTTTGAAATTTATATGTTCGAGTGAAAAATGGTGCGTTTTTTTGGAGTGTTCCCTTTTTTTTAAGTGAACTGCGTCATAAACGGATGTATGAGTTATAATATCAGAAACCTTTATGAAAATTTGAGCAATTTTTTGTCTGAAAATGCGTTCCAGGTTTTGATCGGATCATTTATTTAACAATAGGCGAGGGTAGCCTTAAATAGATTAAATAGATACAGCACTAACAATTAGGTCGAGATTAAAATGACGATCTGAGAAAAGAAAGCCAATTTAGAAGAGTTATGGAAAGAAAGAGCGATTTTTTGCAAAAATAGAAATACATAAATGGATTGCTTTCTGATCCGGTTCGATTAAAGTGATTAATATATTTCCAACGAAACTTTTAACCATGCCTTTAACGATTCTGAGAAAATAAACGGGTTATTATTAGTCACAAAAAGACTATTATCATTTTAACCGAAAAAAGAAACTCTTACCTGGTATAATTTAACAGACTCAGAGTCATTACTGGTGACTATTTTTCTCATAATTTTAATAATGAGATTCATTATATTAAGCATTTCTTTATAAACAACATTTAATTATATTTTCTTATATTTTGCACATAAATGATGCATACAGTTTATGACTGTCTTACCAGGGTCTTTCAATGAGTCCATAGAAATTCCAAGATATGACACTCCAAGCATCGAAATTTATTCGTTTTTAGTAAGAATCTTGACTCACTAGACAGTTGTTTAAGTCTCAGTTACTCGTATTCAATATCCTGATACCTTTAGTATTTCAAACATTCTTAGTCATAATTTTATGACCAAAGAGACTATCTGTGCCTTTTTCTTTTGGAAAACGATTCACCGTAGCAACCCATTGCTTTGAGTTTAGCAAGATTTCTAGTGCACAGTTTATGAATCCAGCGCTCATCGACGATGACAACTCGACGTGGCAGCAATCATATTTTGATTTGGCAGCAAATGACTAACAAATGAACGGAAACTTATGAATCAGTGTCAATTTTTTCTGCTCCGGCAAACAGACGACAACTCCCAATATTATAAAACACTATAGATTAATGATGCCATACGTTTTCAAATACAAATATTTTTTTAACCACCCTTGTTTAGAGAAAAAGGCAATTTATTTATTCATGACTTGCTGGAACTTATTGATATAAGAGTTTATTCTTAAATATGCAAGTTGTTAATTGTTCGCAATATGTTTTATTAAAATTTTACATTTTGAGTTGGGATTTTGAAAGTTTATTGACCGTAAAAATTGTTCGCATCCCTAAATCGATGTAATTTTAGTGCCAATATGCATTTCACTATATTCATTGGAAACATCCTATGCAAGCTGACACCTTTGTGAATCGTATTATAATCATCTGGAATATGAAACGCCATATTAAATTTACCATTACTTCGATCACTGTAATATATCTAACTGAATCTATTCTGAATTAAGGGGAGAAATAACATGGTTTGCATCTTTATTATACTACTTAAAATTGTTTAAATTGATTATTCTCCTATTTTTCTTCTGTCCTTGCTTCAAAACAAAAGGGGAAAGGAATTTACTTACAACTACGAAACCAAAAGTAACCTATACATTTTCTTGTACAAAAGTGGGTTTGCATTGACATTTGTATTGTTTGTTAACAATTTTGTTGCATTCTGTAAAGCTCCCGTTATATAAGCTTCATATCTTACTCATAAAAATATAACTGTGGATTGAACGATTAACTCAGTTTCTAAAATAATTAACTATATTCATGAATCTTATTTTATTATTTAATCCATCATCATTCTATCGTAACACTTAAGACATACAAACTTCTCAAGTAAGGAAACAATACTAACTCTTAACAACAAAGAGGAGGAAAGCAAAGGGTTGCACAATAAAACTAAACTGTTACATATTACAAGGAAACAAACGAAAAAATATTAAAGTAATTAAAATATTCGGTTAAAATACTAAAAAATTAAAGCAAATGATAAATTAAGAGAAATGTATTTATGTTTGATGTGTGTGTGTAAAATAGATTGATTGATTGTTTAATAACGTCACATTAAAAGCAAAACGACAGCTTTTAGTGAAGAATCTCGTAATTATAAAACTGTTAATTGACGGCCATGGTAGCCTGTGCTCATGGTCTGGAATTGGCAGCTGATGTTGTTTCCGTCGAGTCGTGGTTGCGAGTCATGACGCCCTTACAGACTCGCCTTATAGAGAGACTGATACACGTTAAATCCGTTGATGCTCCAAGTCCTCACGTTGGCGTGGTGAGAAAGATTGGAGTTGGAGGTACCAACTTAGGGATGTCGTCCTCATCACTTGACAAATGTTCGAAATTATGAGGTCCGTCACTGTTAGCCCTTATGCTACGTTAATAAGTATTCAAATAATCATATAGGTTAAGTAACGAGACCAACTGAGTTGTCATCCCCTTTCTAAAGGCCCACGTCATTCCAAGTAGAAACATCGACAAATTTAAGGCACAACAACTTCACTAAACGATTTTCATGACTAGTTTTTAGTAGCATCGTAACTCGAGAAATCAATGTAAGCCATGAGCTCGCGGTATGGACGCTCGATGACCGCAACTCCATGCAATAAAATATGAAAACATAAATTAATCTACACATATTGATGTATTCTTAGCAATTATCTTTCAATCTGGCAATAACAATTATTTTTACACTTCTGTAAAAGTATGAATTTTGTGTTGCTTTGAAAAAAAAATGGCGCTCCTTTTCCCAATTCTCAACACAAATATACAAATCTGATATCACAGCTGATGTTTCAACAAAGAAACTGAATTATAATACTAAGGTTACAATCTACCAGCCATTTTTATTTGGAGAACATAATGTTAATCCTATGGAATTTTCTACTCTCCTCCTCAAATCTAGTCAACTTTATCTATTTGAATATAATATAAATGAGATGTATTCGAAAGACCAAATAGTTATGAAGAATTCTGTGGAATTTCATTTTTTCCTTCTTAAAAAAAATATTTTTACCTCTATTTTATTGATTCGTTTGTGGGAATTCCCTTGTTTATAACATTTTTAAATATTTCAAAAATTTGGGGAAAATATAACTGAGCAGAATATTCATACATTTTGTTCTTTCGGATGGATATTAAAGAATCAAAACACAAATATAATAGTCCAGATTTAAGAAGTAGTGAAGAATTCCATAGAATCAACAATACTTTGACGAAATCCAAATGGCTGGTAAAAGGTAGACTTAAGAAAAGAATGAATATAAAATTCCTATATATTAATATAGTTATCTTCTAACTCTCTCTTTATATACATACATAAAGAGTTTTCTCTTTAGAGGAGGAATATACCACCTTTTTGCCTCACAAAATTCATTTCTCCTGATGAATTAAGCCCAAATTTCTAATTTCAAAGCAAACCATTCTTGAATACTGACTAGCAATTTTAAACTATTGATCATCTTTTCCCCTCTGATCCAAACAGGTATATTTTTGAATTAAAGATACTTATTTTAATAAACACAATGTCTTGAATTAAATAACCATTTAACGAAGTAATAAAATAGAAGTTCAAAAGGAATTTTTTTAAAAAAAGGTTTCAATTGAAAAAAATACTAAATATTTTGCAAATTAATTGATAGCGTGAAATAGTGGGGTGTATGGTTTCCTAATATTTTTTTCTCAATATTTTTGAAACTAATGATCGGATTCAATAAAATTTGTTCTAACATCTACTGTTGACTACCCATTTCTGCAATAATGGATACTGTATTGGAACATTTCATTTTTTAAGTTATTTTACTATATTCATTAATAAGTTCATCAACTTAATAAATGAGGTATTTTTAACCATTAATATATATATATCAATTTTATCCATATACAGTGAATGTTGCATAAGTTGTTAAAGAGGCCTTATTTTTTTTTAATATTGTACTGTTATAGAAAATAAAAAAATATACGAGTTTGGTTGATTTTATTAACGTCGCAATAGAAGCAACACGAGGGTTGTTTGTAGAATTCCCAGAGAGACCGAGCTCACCCAAAGGGCTTAGTACTATATTCTAGCCCCCAGGAGTTAATCAACCACGCTCTCAGCATTTATTGGTTAAAAAAATTTTTACAACAATAAAGGTTAAAATATTACAGTACATGTTGAAAGAAAGGACAAAAATATTATAACATTTTGAAATTCAAAAGTAAATAAAAGCTAACAATGAGTTTCCTATGAAGGATAAGATTTTTAATTGTTGGGCTACTGGCAACGGTCCTTGTAATTTTGAACCTCGGTCAGGTGATGAGGAAGACACCTGAGCTTTCACCTCCCTCCCCTAACTTCCACATCATGCCACGGGAGGAATTTCAGCCTCGGTAGATTTAAAGCACTTTAGCCCTGGCTACACGGCTGGTCTTTAGTGGCATCAATGATCGAGCTTACTACTCGATGAAATCCACCGACCGCGAGCTGGCAACCATAATCACTAGGAGCAGCGGCATCGAAACATGCGAGAGTGAATCGTAAAGTTTTAATTATTATACTAAGAAATAACTGATATAACTGGAAGAAACTTATTCTGCTCATTTATTTATCCTTATGTATATTAGGTTGTAAATTACAGTTATTTATATTTCAGAAAACAATAGAATAGAGGGATTCGCAGTATGGAGAAAAGAGAGTTCAATCTGTTGAGATGTACAATGACGGTCTTCGCAAGGTCAGGAAATGTATAACTCTGGATGTGATGATTATGTAGAAAAGTCTCAAGAATACTAAATAAAAATCAAACTTCTATCTTGATTATTTTCGTCACAGTTTGCATGTAACGAAACCACTGGGTAACAATTAAAGCTCACGATAGTTGTGGGTTACTTTGTGACGTTGGACTATTCGCTATTATCTCTTCACTAAATTTGGGGACTTAATTGAGATTGATAGCTTGAAATAACAATTTCTTCCCAACCAAAATGAAACGTTATTCTACAAATTTGAGGCAGGTAGAAATAAAGTGAAGTGAGATAGATATGACAGTATATAAGCAAAAGGAAGTTTAGTGGATAGAGGCTGACTGGGACTAGCGTTGGGTGTATGATTTACAAGTGATAGATGATATCAAGAGTTGTTACGGGCGATAGCGTTCACAGAGGATTCGAGAAATCAAGGCAGTCTTAACTGGAGAGATTTTGGTAAGAGTGTATTATTTCGGTAATAGTCGGATAAGTGAATTAATCGGAGGGGTCTCCAAGGAAAGCAAATATTCCTTAGACATTATATTACAGAAATTGATAAATAATAGTGTGAGACTTGACTGGTGTATCCTTGTGTAGGTTATTGACGTTCAGAGTTAGTGAAATTTGACTGAGTTACGATACAAGAGTCGGGTAGGCGAAGTGATTCGCCACAAACTTAATATACATTTACCAACAAAAATTTAACTTTAATGGATGTAATCAACCACATAATGAACATAATGCTTTATTAACATGCAGAATATATTTCATATAGATATTTCGGTTATTTCTCACTGAGAATTAAATGAGATTTCGTTGGTTCTTTAATAAAGCCACACTCAGAAGCAGCACGAAAGCTATTGAAAAGAGATATCTTAATTTTGAGACTTTATTCTAGTCACGAAGAAAGTACTCCATGTGACAACCTTCTCTTCAAACTTTCCCTCAACGCCTGACAGACTTTGAGGCTCAACAGATTTAACGACATCCGCTTCGCTACACAGCGGGTTTTTCAATGGCATCAGGACGCCAAACAACGTCTCGAAGGGAGTATTGTTGTGACGATGACCACATGGCTACCACGCCCACATATAAGAAATTTAATCTATCTAATTATAAGGAATTTATTCTGAATATATTTATATTCTTTATTAGATATTTCACTATTTTTTCTTCTTCTGGTACAGATGCGTTATTGAATTGCCTTTTAGTACGATGTTTTATGTATCAAAATAAATTCCGCGGTTTCAAAAATTACTTCAGCATTTTTCTCTTGTATTAACATTATAGGAATTTGCAATTTGTAATATTTAGTATTTTTTCTACTTCTATTGTCGAGTGAAACAAGGTTATTCAATATTACGAATACGTTATCTTTTTAAAGAAACATTTGAATAATTATTATATGACACAATTTTAAATAGCTTGGAAAGTTAGAGGAGCAAGCAAATATTTTCCATATGATGCTGTCATACACGGGCATAAAATAGAGAGCACACGTGTAACAAAACGCTGTACCAAAAAACCACTAAGCAAAAACAATATATCTGTGTTTTAATTTTTTGAAATGATGGGGTGGACACGAGAAAAGATGTTTCAGGTCAACAATTGGTTACAAGTAAAGGACAAAAAAAATTGTTTGGGAATGACGCAAGATGTTAAATTTATACCGTGGGGTCCCCTCGAACAGCTAAGACTTCGGCTCACCTGTTTTGTATGGATGGGATGAGGTTATCGATAAGAATTTGTGGAATACTGTTCCACTCCAGAGAATTGCGATTTCCAAGGGCTGGTCAGTAATAAGGGTTTTTCGTCATCCGAGTGTATTTTAAACATGTTCGATCGGAATTAAGTCTACAGAAAATGATGATCATACCATACTCTGTATTGTTTCAGCTTCAAGCACGTTCGCCACAGAAAAAATTATTTGACGTCTGACATTAATCCTCATTATAAGAAAGGAATCACATATAGCTGCAACGTAAGGTAGGACATGAGGTCTCAGAGTCTCGTCGATTCCATTTGACAGTCATATTGACTTCCAAATTATATGCAGGTCCTTATGCTATCAACCCACCTTGCCTATATTGTGATTTTTTCCAAACTAATATGGGGTTAGTTAGAGTGCACCTTTCTCTTCATACCAAACGTTATTGGATGTGAAACTCCAGACTGCACTGGTACTCGAAGCACTTAATTCCAATCACGTTGCACCCTAATCAATATTCCTCAACCTACATTCTTTGAGTAGGACTATATTTTGAGGAAAGCGGATTACACATCATTGACCTACGTGTATATAGTACACCCTGATGAAGCCCATTTTGGACTGTTCGTCTTGACATATTTCATCATTTTACGCAAAACGACTGTCTTTGCAGGTGAGTAGCATTGCCCGTTCTTTCTCGATGAGCCATTAGCAGGTAATATCGATCATAAACTGCTGTTTAGTACGTGGATGATCTTACCCTGGTTGACAATTAATATGTCCTGTTTCTAAGAATCGATTCTATAGGCTTCAAATGACAATCCTTGCCATTCCAATAACATCTATTAAACATCTTTGTGTCTGCCCAGATTTAAGTTTCCCTATAGTACGCCATGTCATGGAATTCGACAAATGACGTTGTTGTGACATTTTCAATTTACGTTTTCACACACAAAACAAAAGTTGAAAAATCGAATTTCATAACTGAGATAGTGAAAACAGAAACTTCTTTGAAGTCTGCACTTTTATCCTTTATCTGGATTTTGACGTCATGAACGTTGAATCGCATAAGAAGTTTTCTTCTGTTTTCTGCTACACTTTAAATTACAAATGTTTTATTTGACTTCGGTTATTGATGGAAGCATTTGTATATTTTCGTTAAAACCATATGCTGTTCAATTTTCGGTATATATATATATATATAGTAATGTTTATGCGTAATTACTGTGAGAAAACCCATTTTTAAACTGTACATTAAATTACGTACCGAAAAGATTTATTCATGCATAAGTTATAATTTGAAAATAAATAATTTTCGTTGCTAAACACACTTCAATGAGGGAAACTGTGTTTTGTACATACATTAATTAATGCAAAAAAAGGCACTTATCAATATTAATAGTAAAAATATTCTGCAATATGTTAAATTTGGAAAACGAATTATTTTTTATTACTTTGATTTTACCTAGTGTGTGGGTGAATATAATTGTCAGAATATTTGTTTTCAAAGCTTACGCTTCTGTGCATTTTGATTGTAAAGAAATTAAATAATACGGATATATTTACGGTTCGTTATTCCGGTATTTAGTTTCAAATGAACAGTGGAACGAAAAAATAGTTTCTTAATGTGTTTTTAATTACGGTGATTTCAGAAGTATTAAGCTTTTATGTCTCCTTACAAAAATATGTCTGCGCATTTTTTTTTTAAAAAAAATGAATTACAGCTCGTGAAAATGAATTCTTCTTGCATGTTTTTTCAGACATGTATGAAGAAAAAACAATACATCTGAGATTATTATACTAATGATTCACATATGAATAGATATTCCATGCTGTTTTGAATGTTTGATTTATTGTTCATTAACGTGGCACTAATGAGCAGTTTAGTTTAGTTTAGTTTTTAATTAACGTCGCACTAGAAGCAACACAAGGGTTATTGGCGACGGATCTCGTAATTTGAACCACGGTCAAGTGACGAGGACGACAAATGAGCTGGCATCCCCGACTCCTAACATCCACACCACACCAACGGGAGGACTTTGAGCCCGACAGATTTAACGTGCATCAGCCCTGGCTACACGGCGGATCTTTGGTAACCAAGGATCGAACCCGCAACTGAACGAAAACCGCCGGCCACGAATCCGAAGCCTTGACCACTAGGCTACCACGGCCACGGCACTTATGAGCAATATGACGGCTATTGGTGAAGGAAGTCGTAATTTTGAGCCTCAGTTGAATGCCGAGAATGACACCTGAGTAGATGTTCCCTCCCAAAACTTCCACACCATGTCACGGGAGGACTTAAAGCCTGGACATGTTTAAATTACATCAGCTTCGCTACACTGCAAATCTCTTGAGGTATCAGGCCTTGAAACCCCAAGATTCGATGGAAATAATGCCAACTATAAGCTCGAGACCATGACTACTAGGCTACTATGACTACATTCGATGCTCCCCAGTACTTCTCCGTCATTACGATTTACTCAGTTTATTTTTATTGACTGTTGTTTTTTTTTTGCCGCCTTCTTCTGCGTGACACAAGATTAGCCAATCACATTCTAAGTAATTTTGTAGCACGTTCTGCTGATGAAGTCTCAGAGGAGCCGGCACCTCACTCTCAGCATCTACATCACGTTAGCATCCGGACGATAGTGTTTTAACCTGTAACAACCCCTCTAAATGACGAGGTTTCGGCGGAAGTAAGACTCAAACTTTTGGCTGGACAAAAGCATTACCCTCCACGAATTCGATACCCAGACCAATCATTTACCGCGACCACATGTTACTTTTTATCCTGTTTGAAAGATTGGTTGGTTGAATGGTTTCATGCATAAAGGACCACAAGAAAAGGATATTATCCATTCAATTCTTTAATTTCTTTGACAAGAGGGTTAAATACTCTGAAAATGCCTAACATCAAAAATTAATAATAAAAATCCCTTTTCCATTCCAAGTGATCTTTCAGAGTGATCATTTATTTGAAGAAGTTTCATATGTTTCCCCCTTTTTCCATTCAACGTAGTATTTCTGCTTTTGTTAAGCTTTCCATTGTCTGGGAAAAAGGAAGAATGCTTTACTTCCAATTGTTATATTTTAGAAGTCTCATCAAGATTTTATTCACATCGTCTGGCTCAGGAAATGGATGTTCACTACATTCCTAACACTACATTCAATATAATTTGTAATGCTATTTTAGCTTTTTGTTGAAAAAGAATCACCATTTTAACTTATAACATTTTAGAAATTTAAAAATGCAATATATATGGCATACGTATAAATATATCATTTCAGCTCTCATTAAGTATAGAGATCTGGGCAAAAAAATTAGAAAAATAGTTGTATTATCACATTAAAGAATGTAAGCAGAATAAGACAGATGCCACTCTTTACTTAAGTGGATAATTACGGAGGAGCAATATGTGGGTATTGGGACAGAATTCTGAACAAAAGTAAAATGAATAACGTGCATTACACTCGCTACATGGTGGATCTTTATTGGTCTCAAGGTTCGAACCTACGGTCCTGCTTAAGCAATGCTAGCCACAAGTCCGCGACCCAAACCACTGGGCTACTACGGCCCTGTTAATCAGTTTAAGGATCAGATTTCATGATAAGCCTAACTCAAGCTATGGGTTTGAATCTTAATTTCGATTGATTGGTTTAATTAACCCTTTCGGGTCGAACGTACCTTATACGCATCACTCGCGATCGTCCTTCATGGCCGAACGTACCAAATACGCATCATTGGAGAATAAGCTCAGGGGCCGAACGATGCGTATTCGCATTTTAAGGTGGAACGTTTTCTAAATATCTCTAGATGGCGCACTGTGTCGATTACTTTTGAACTGATTAGTAGTTTTAAGATCTTGATATTCTGTTTGATCACAGTCTGTTTTAATTCAGTATTTTGCTCACCAGTTGTTGCGGGGGAGGAAGGAAAGCGTAAAGTAAACAAACTGAACTCTGCTCTTCAAACTTTCATGGATGCACATTCGTGTTTCTGGTTTTTCACCAAATGTTGTTTTATTGGTTTTTGCTGTGTATTTCTATTTCTTTCTTTTTAGAGCGGTACTGTCGGTACTGTTTGACTTTGCGTTGCTTTTGGATATATTTCGTTTATTTCACTTTTTATTTCGGAAAGCCTCGACTCCTGTTTTTAATTACGAGAAAGCGTTGTTTATCAGAAGAATGTACTCACAGGGTAAACGAGACAATTGATGATGAGAATTTGATTCATTATCTAAAAGGTCTGAAAAGAATATTTCTAGTGATTCTGATGGTGACATTTTGTTAGAAACGGGGCTATACAGGACTTCGCGTTTCTCCGCGCTTCGAGAATTACCACACACGATCTTGACATTAAGTTTTGTTAATTCTTTTAAATAGTTTTTATTGCATATTTTTTTTAATTAATTTTAAAGTTTATTGATGTTTTTGACACTAAAACTTCGCAACAACTTCAATAGCGCTTCTGAAAACTATTTCTCAAAGTAAGCACTCATTTATATAAATTTTTCTGTAAATTAAATGAAAAAGGTTATTAAAAAGGCTAATTTAAGATGTGTAACAGTTTGATAAATAATCTAAAATTTTACCAAAAATTATATCATTAGAACAAAAACTTTTTGTGTGTGACTTGTTTTCTAAAGTTAGACTTAGCGACGAAAACCCCCTCCCCGTGCGACAGATCCTTTCGATTCTCCTCCGTCCCCAGGGAATGTCGTAAGGAAAGGATTGCCGTCCCCATAGGGTTAACGTAGCACTAGAAGCAACACGATGGCTAATAATGACGGACCTCGTAATTGTGAACCTCGATCAAGTGACTAGGACGACACTTGAGCTGGCACTTTCCTTTCCTTACTTCCACACTACGCCAACGAAAAGACTTTGAGACTCGATAGATATAAGGCGCACAAGCCCCGGCAACACGGCCGGTCTTTAGTGCCTTGAAGGCTCAAATCCACGGCTCGATGAAATGCACTACCTTCGAGTTCGCGCCCATTACCACTAGGCTACCACAACTACTCTCGATGCAAGAAGGACGTTTTGAAGATTGATAAGGAACTGCTACGTGTTGAATCGATCTGTACTTAAAGTCGTTACATAGAGCAACGCAGGGAGATTATCTGTCATACTCACAGTGATTTAATACATCTTCTCTATTAACTTGGCTATAGCTTGAGATTTCAAGTTCTGTTGCTTATGAAGAGCTGTATGTTGCTTGCAAAGTGCTATTGATCCATGGTTTAAACGACAAAATGTGTTATTTGTGGTAATTACACATCTATCAGATTTATAAATCTAAATTTAACATCTAACACAATAATTATAAATCTAACATCTATCAGAAGTAAGCAACCCGAATATTTATCTGGTATGTAATGAATGAACTCATTTCTTATTTACATACACATTTTTTAACCAAGAAATAAATCTTTGAATTCCAAAGAAACAATTATGATACGAAAACGATTTAACAGATTTGTGGTGTATTTTAGTAAGGAAATATAAATTAAAAAAAACCGTTGCCATATTTTATAAAGTTGAAAGAGTAAATTGCATAATGTGAGATTAATTCGAAATTTTTTTAAAATTTTTATCATCAATGTGTATGTGGTATATTACTAATTTCCTTTACAAAATTAATTAAATTAAATTATATTTAACTCCATAAATTAAAAATAACTAATTAACAATTCAAACTACTTTATTCTGTGCATTAAAAAATTCCTTTTATTTTATTCAATAAGAAATGTTTATAAAAGTTTGAAAATTTATAACACCTATCTTATTTAATGTTATCATCTTTTGTAAATGTAATAAGACTGGTTATACTGTTTTACAAAAAAATATACTTTAAATTATTATGGAAGAACTTTTTAAAATGTAATTTTTAATTAATTTTTTTCATAATGGGTTCTCGTTCTCTTGTACATTTATGATTTTCATTGATTTTTATCGATAAAATTAACGAAAAAATTAGAATATTAATCTCTGATTATTTTTATACCTAAAATTGCTTTTTGAAATTATGATTGATTTATATAAGAATACACAAATAATTTTGAAGTGAAGGTTAAAAAGTCTTATGAATACCAATAACTAGTTTATTTAAAAGTTTAATACGTCCTAATAGTTTTTGAACATGATTGAATACGGAGAAAAAGAAAATATTTCTTAAAGTTTCTAAATGTTTTTTAAGAAAACAGTTTCTTATCTTAAAATAGTCTTTTAAATATTATTACAATATTAAAATGATTTATTTTAGGAAAAAAAATTCTAACAACACAAATATTAATAAATATTTTACTTAAGAATTTTTTTATTTTGGTATGAATTTTTGATGTGATTGTAAAACGGGAAAAAGAAGAAAGTAATTTCATTAATAAATACTTTTAAAATTTCTCTAACAGCTACATCTATTTTATTTAAGAATTCAATATTTTGAAATAGTTTTCTTGACCATGGGATTGAATGGGTATCATGTATTATAAATCGGTAGAAAATTAAACATTAGAATTTTAAATATGTCAATAAAAAAGTTGAATTATTCTATTGTGCGATGTTATTGTATATAGTTTCAAAAGTTCTAAACTGGAATATGAAGTAATAGTGTGAATATTACAGCTTACTTTTAAACTTTGGGAAAAACATATATAATTGATTAAAAATTAATATAAATTGACAGCACGAAAATTATAATCTAAAAAGAGGGGAATATCCTATTCTTCTGAAGTTAAAAAAAGAAATAAAGAAAACGCTATTTTTAATAATAATGATAATAAATTTATGAATCATGTTTTTGTTTTCTTCACAATTTTGTATTAATTTTATTCTATTTTAAAATCTTTTAAGCTAAAATTGTTTCTTCTGGTAAAAAAAAACACCCGAGGTTTGTCAGTGTGAAAAAAAGTTGAAAACTGTTGAAATGAAACCAGATTTCAAAGAATAAAAATTCGAGATAATGGCATAAAATCTATTTAATACACTCCTTCTGAAATAAGGTGTGATTTGTTTCAGATGGTCACGAACACGCAGTTGGCGTTGTCCTTGTCAAGTTGTGGTTTTGATCCTCGGTGACACTAAAGAACGTTTTGTAGAGCGGCTGGAAAATGCTAAATATAACGACGCTCTTAAGGACGTAGTGTGGAAGTTTGGAGAGGGAGGTGTCAGTGAAAAGTGTCGTCTTCGTAATTTGATGATGTTCTAAAATCAAAAGACTTGTCATCAAAACTTCTCGAGTTGCTTCAAAATACGAAGGTAATAAATTGATTTCGTTTATTTAAACAATTAAAGGAATGTACATTTTATTTTATAATATTGTGTCTAGATTTGAACAGTAAGTATAAAACATTGTTTATATATATATATATATATAAACAATAGACTTCAAAACATATGAGTTACTTTTATATTTATTATAAATAAATAATAAAACAGTTGGTAAAATAACAAGAATAACAATAAATAGTAAAAATGATACCTTAAGTAATATATAAAAAAATAACTAAAATTAACTAAAACTTATCAATGTAAAATGTGTATGAATAATAAAACAATCCATAAAATTCATTAGAAAGTATACACAACTTATCATTTTCGTGAATATTATGATGTCAATGTATTTTTCTACTTGATAATGAAATGTAACCGTATATCTACAATTTTATAAAGACAAAAAAATATTTCTAGTTATTATAATTGTGCATAACATGTACATAAAATTATTTATGTGTGTAATTTTCGATTTTACAATCAATGTAATAAAAAATATTTTTCATACATATATGTAATATAGTAATATTAATATTTCGGAATACTCTTAAAAAACATAATATGCTACAGTCTTAAATAATTTCGAAAATTTAATATTTTTCACGCAAATTGAATGATTTGTTGAGTTTGAATAAATAAAGTAAACTGCAAAATTGTAGAGTATAATTCAAACACTAGAAAGCACATTTTAGTATTGATGATGGTCAAAGTATAAGGAATATTATCTTCCAGCGAAATCATGTTTAAATGAAAAAAAATATATATGTGTAACCTTAGAGACATTGGGCAAGAATATTTGAAAGTGTCTGCAGGATAACAATACTTTACAGTGATCGTCGTGGCTTGCGAGCAAACATAAATAAGAAACGAAGCACATGACATAACTGATAGATATTTATACTTGTCTGGGTTTGAAACTACAATCTTTTGAAAATATTCCAAGGCACGAACAGATAATAAAAGTAGCAAAATAGTAGTTTCTGGGCTTCTTTTCTCTCTCTCTCTCTCTTACTCTCACGAATTCGATATTCTTTGACCAAAAAGTGCTTCGTGATCCAAAAATTTTATAGATGCTACTAGAATACCCCAAATTAAGGAGACAACAGCATCCGTTTTCGAATATAATCCCAGAGGGAGTTTTTTTTATAAAGCTATCAAAATATTCAAAGCATATGCATACACCGAAATGAAAAAAAAAAAAAAAAATGTAAATATGTTATTGTGTATTATAGTCGCATTTAAAAGCAACACGATTGCTTTTGGGGACGGACGTCTCAAGTATTAGCCTAAGTTAAATGACGAGGCTGACAACTGAGCTGGCACATCCTTCTCTGAACTTTCACATTATGCCAGCAGGAGGACTTTGAACCTTCACAGATTTATCATGCATCATCTCCAGTACAAAGCGAATCTTAAGTGGCTTCAGTACACGAATCACGACTCGACAGAGACCACACCGTTCGCAAGTGCGTGGTCATGACCCCTAGGCTACCACGACCATTCCTGGAGGGTTGTATAAATGCTATTCAAAAAGTATAAGGGTTAGGAATGGGTTAATTGATCGTATGATTGATTATACAATGACGTCACATTTAAAAGTGACACAAAGGCTATGTATAAGGAATTAAAAATTAGAATGGTGTAACTCACTATAATAAGTTCTATTAATGTTGCTCTTAGGTTACGAATGCTTTTGGCGACGGACCTCGTAATTTTGAGCCTCAGTAGAGTAACGAGGGTAACATCTGAGCTGGTTCCAAGCTCTGCAAACTTCCCACTACGCAAATGTAAAGACTTACGGCCTCATCAGAGCTTACGTCCATTAGCCCTCTACACGGCGGGTCTTAATTGGAATCCAGATACGAACATTCTGCCCGACGGACACAATGCCGGGCATAAGGTAGCAGCAATGATTACTCGGCTCTAGTGACCGCATGAAAAAAAAAACGAAAATAGACTTTAAAACTTTCAAATGACTTTGTTTTCCCTTTCTGTGTAAAGGATACATTCAACTCTCCTAAAATGTAAGTTAGAGAACTTAGTTAATATTCTTTTTCCTGTTTAATTTTGGTCTGCATTAAGTACGGTATTCTATGCTTTTATATTCCTTCCCAAAATTCTACTAACATAAGATAGTTCGTTTCATCGACGATTCAACGTACGAATAATGTAAAAACTTTTGAAAATAAAACAATTTTCAAAAAATAATGGTTTTTTTTAAAGTTAGAATTATTTTCTTCGTTAACTTAATAGATATAAAGGAATAATAATGTTATATTATCAATGATCTATATTTAGCAACTTGCTCGTGTTTACCGAAAAAAGTACCAAGTTATCTGTGAACAATCGGATACATTTATATGATGTAGCGGCTCTCTTCAACAACGCTAGAAGTTAAAACGCCTTAATAATTACTCCTAGAGAGACGTCCCTTTTAGTTTAGTTGATAGAGGCGCAACAAATAAGGACCGGTTAACTTTCTTTCGAACCCACTGGTCTAGGGTTCGGAACAGCCGCTGATACCCATGTCAACAACTCTCTTCCCCTCCACGGGGTTGAAAAAACACTTAACGCCGAAACACCAACCTCAGGGGCTTATCATAGAAGCAGTTTTAAAAAAATCCTAGGCTTATACATAGGTATATAAATTATAAACTGTTTATTCCTTTACATGAAATACATTTAATATAACTACTTTTACTACAAATTCTAAATTAAAATTTGAAATTCATGTGAATAAATACGGACACCAAATAGATGTCACTACAAACATATTTTAATAAGAAATATTCTTAAGGAATTGTTGAAAATATATCAGCTTTATGATAATCCTAGTAATATAATCAAATGCGATCCCAAGTCGAAACATAAACTGGATCTCAATCTTCGATTCGAAGCTTACAATTACACTAAATTAATTCTAAAACTGTAACAACAGAACGAAGTATCATTGAAAGATATATATTTTTGAAATTGCATATCAAATATTAGATATAAATAAATTATTTTGTTTACAGACGATAATTTTATAGACACATTAGTGAACCTTATTGGATTTTCAAAAGACAGACGATCCTAACAAAATATCTCTAATTTAAGTATGACTTTAGCGAAAGAGAATAATTTTTTTTTTCTGTAACCAAATCGTTCGCAGTGACCTATTTAATTCATTATCTCTGTTACTATTCAGCCTGAATAGCTTATTGTTTTATTTATTTAAAATCATACCCTTGTCGTCTTTGTTACTAAAGCAATTTAATAAATTATATTAAACGCAATTTTAAAGCTATTTTTTCTCAGCGATACAGAAGAGGATACAAAATTAAAGGCTTATTCTAACAAAAAATTTCTTTTTAAAATATATATCTGATTCTTTTTTAAGAAAAAAATACACCATATTTTATTATTTATCTCTTCTAAATTTTATTTTTTTATTATTTATCTCTTCTAAATTTTATTTTTTTATTATTTATCTATTTTATAGTGTATATTTTTATGTTAAATTAATTTCACATGTTCTCTAATATTGTAGTGCTAATGATTCTAATTACGTCCTCTTTTCTTACTTTAGTTTTAAGTTGTACGTACACAAAATAAGTATAAATTACAAAAGGACACATTAAGTGTGATAAACACAGATATGTGTTAAAACTGCTAGTACTTATTTTAATACTGGAACATTTGTTTATTGGAAAATGTATTCGTGAAAGGATCTTGTTATCTTATCAAGCGAAGACAGTCTTAAAGGAAATAATTTTTTTTTTTGGAATTGTTAATAAAAGTAATATCATTCGGTGAATCAATTTACTGTCCACTAAAGACCCACCGTGTAGCCAGTGCTAATACCCGTTAAAACTGTCAGGGCCCAGAGTCCTCTCAATAGAGTGGTGTGGAAATTCGGAGAGAAGAGTGCCAGCTCAAGCGTCGTTCACGTCACTTGATTGAGGTTCAAAATTACGATGTCCGTCGCCGATAGCCCTTGTGTTGCTTCTAGTGCGACATTAATAAAAGTTTAACAAACTCAACTAAAAGAATCAATTAATTTATTCTACTGAAATATAATAACTAGAGAATTACTGAAATATATGTAGTTTCCATAGTATTACTGAAATATACATAATTTCAATAGAATTACCGAAATATATGTAGTTTCCATAGTATTACTGAAATGTTTTTAATTTCCACAGAATTACTGAAATGTTTTTAATTTCCACAGAATTACTGAAATGTTTTTAATTTCCAAAAAATACCGAAATGTTTTTAATTTCCAGAAAATATCGAAATGTTTTTGATTTCCGAAGAATTACTGTAATGAATAAATACATAGGTATAATAACTTTTTAATGTGTAACTTCCTTTAACGGCAACGGCAAAAGCCAAAAATTACAATTATTAATTATATTAATAATTTACCCTCTCATCAGAATTGATAAAGCTAAAGAATAGAATTTGTTATATTTTCTTAGTCTTTAATTTACTGTCAAAATTAAGATCAAGGGAGAGAAAGCTTGGAATATCAGCAGAGTGAGGAACTGCTGATATAATCGCGGAGCTTAAGAGATGAAAGACCGAATTGCTATTGGATGCTACAGCAGTAAGCTACCCCGTTGGTGAAAGAGCAAAAGGGGCGGGACTACAGTTCGGAAATGAAAATCGACTCCATTTAACCTGTCGTCCGTAAGAGTTTGAGAGGTATTTTGAGAAAAATAAAATAGTTTAAATTAAATGAAATTATTATTAAGTGCCGTTGTCGATGCCAAGTTAGGAGAAATTATGGCCAAAAAAATGGGTAAGATCTTAAAGTGCGAGGAGAAGGAGGTTTGAAAAGGTTTTTTCGTACAATTTTACCAACCTCACTAGTGACACCTGGTGGGCAGAATTGTTTTTAAAAGTGCAAATTTACTGTTTCTATTGTAATTTTTTTTTTTAAATATATTGAAGAAAAAGATTTTAAAACTTAGGAAAGTTGTCGATATTAATCCGCGAAGCACAACGTAGCTATTCGTGGATTTAATTTAGAAGTTGAGTCATTTAACTGAATGGAGCATCAGTAACTTTATGTCTTCAATACTGAAATGAAGAATAACTGTATTTCTAAAATTCTGAAACAAAATTTAATTCATTATTCTAAGGTTACTGAGAGATACTTTCGATACGAAAAATTTAATTTATTTCATGCCAAATTTAAATAATCCTTCCCTTTTCAAATTAAACGCAGTATAATTCATATATATGTCATTAAGATATCTATACACTTATGTATCTGTTTATGAAAAATAAATCACGATTATGTAACTAATTATTTATGAACAATTGATAATCAATGGTTTTATTTATATCCGTGTTTACCAATTACCAGTAAGGACTCATTGTACAGAGAAGCTGGTGTAACCTAATTCTATCAAGACAGCAATTCTTCTCTTTGGACTTGCATGGGAGTGAAGAAAAAGGTTGCCAGCCCAGAAGTCGTCCTTATCACTCGACCGATTAGATTGAAACTTAGCGTTTCACTGAAAAGCAACATGAGAGCAATTGGCGATGTTCCTCATCATTTTGAATCTCGGTCAAGTGACGAGAACGACAATTGAGCTGGTACCTCCCTCCCCAAATTTCTACACCACGTCAATTGGATGACTAAGGTTCTTGACCATATTTAACGTGCATCAGCCCCCCTGCACGGAGGACCTTTAGTGGCATTAAGGCTAAAACTTACAACTCAACGAAAACCAGCCGTGAGTCCGCTCCCAGGACTGCGAAGCTACTGCGGCCACATTTAAATTTGTAAGTCATGTACTTATCTATAGGTATATCTGGCATTAATTTCCTCGTAGTTATATCTTGAAAAATTAATAGACTGCTTATAAACGTAGTATTAAAAACACTGAACATAATTATAATATCAAAATTTAAATTTCATAAAATTTTAAAAATTAAATTTTACTATTCAAACTCAACTTATTTTTTATTCAAATATTATGTAATGCTCTATATTTGTGACTATCAATTCGAAAAAAAAAATGCATTTTTTTTAATGAAAAAATAACTTCAATTTAAAATGTAGACAATATTAATACTGTGGATTAAGTAGATTTTGAGGCAGGTACATCAATATCCTAATATATTAGATCTACCGGAAAGTTCAGTCCATTTGTGAAGTGATGGAAAATAACACCTTTTTCATACATTCAATGATATTTACTGTACAATATATTTTCCGTTGTTCTTAAGATTGTTCTTTAAACATTTCAGATGAGTGATTTGCGAATTAAATGAGAATTTTGCTTAATCGAATCGTCATATGAACATCTCTAATTGCTCGGAAAGTGAACAAGCCCATTTTAGACCGGATGATAACTGGTGATGAAAACTGGATTATTTTCGAATACATCATAAGGAAAAGAGCATACTTTCAGCATGGGCTACCTGTCCCCCCCTCCACTTTTAAATTGAGATTGAGCCTGAATAAAAAAAAAAAAAAAAAAAAAAAAACGCTGTGCATAAAGTGGTACGTTCAAGAACCAATATATTTCGAACTTTTGAAACCTAACAAAAAGCTCAATTCGGAGAGATACTGTCAGCAAATGGATGATTTAAACCAAGCATAGAATAAAAAGGGCCGGCGATATTCAATATGAAACCTTTTATACTGCATCTTGATAAGACCGAACCACATGCTGACTTGACGAATCACCAACGAAGCACAGAGATAGTGTGGGAATTTCTGTAGCATCCACTATTCTCCACATATTTAGTTCTCTTTACTTATCATTTGTTTATCTTTCTGCAAAATTTTTGAAAGGAAAATAATTCTAAATTGAAGCATACGTCATCCTAGCTCTACTTGTGTTCTTCATCTATAAAAACAAGACATTTTTCAAAAATGGTATTTATAAATTACCATAAAGCTAGCAAGATTTTGCGCCGGCTCTCTAACAAGCAGATCGTTCGCCGATTGTGTCGACCGCCAAACAGTTCCTACAGGCGCTGCGAAGCATGCCTCGCCAAAGGCAGCAACCCTGGTCCGCGCGCTCTTCGCCTTCTCAGTACAGATAGATTCTTTCACTTTCCGAGTTGCCCTGTAACTTGATGCTCACTCGGAGCCCCGTTGTCGCGCATCTAAAATGTGCGTTGTAAATAGTTTAATGTTGTGTTTCTAAAGAAATACTATAAGGTTTAAGTTGTGTCTGTATTAATAACAACAGCAGCATAATAAAAACAGCAACAGTTCATAAGTAACGACGGATAATATATTGTATAATAAATATTATTCAATGTGTGAAAAATGCATTATTTTCTTTCACTTCACAAACGGACAGAATTTTCCGGTAGACATATATATATATGTGTGTGTGTGTGTGTGTGTGCGTGTGTGTGTGTGTGTGCGTGTGTGTGTACACAAAGACAGAGAGAACTATATTAATATAGATGTGTTTTACTTTACGGTATGGCATCATTATTAACAATATTAATGCTTAATTATAAATTTAAGGTTCAATTTTCTAGCGTTCGACCTGTTAAGTTCTCGTAAATCATACTTTTATAGAATCAATGAGAATTCCTGTAATTTTTTACCTCAAAATAAGAATACTAGATGTAAAGCACTTTAAGGTCTCATTTACATTAACGTTTAAAGTAAGAAAGGTTTAAAATGTATTAATTCAGATTAATACAGAATTTCTGCAATTCTGCGTAGCCGAGTCCTAAACCCAACATCTCTAGCACTAATCTCATGTTTATATCAAATAGGGCGAAAGAAAATTGATTCCTGAAAACATTACTTTATTCTCGATGCAATTTGGTATCAATCAACAATTTTGAAGAATATGTTTCACTCTTTGTTTGAACCCAGTTAACGCATATAATATTCAATTTATATGAAAGTCCACTTCTTTGACTAAAACAAAGTCTTAAAGATGTACTACTACAACATTGCATAGGGAATCTGTAAGCAAATTACCTAATTTTTCTGTATTTACTAAAATGTACCCTGGTACATCAAGTAAATATTGTTTTATATGTAAAACGTGTATTCTAAAGTCTCATAGAAACGCCAACGGAACGCTTTTTTTCAGAATTATATTCACCAGTATTCCATCTATTCAAAACAATGTGTTTTTTATCAACCCGAAAACGTTTTAGCCATGATATTTTTTCAATAGAGAAAGATTAATAAAATAAAGCGTGAAATTTCTAAATAATATAAACTTTGTGAAAAACAAAATGTTGGTTTAGAAAATAAGACCTTTTTATCAATCTTAGTTGAGAAACTATAAAAACTCAAAATAATGGCAAACCTCAACGAACTGAAAATTTTTGTAGTTGAAGTAAATAGTCATTTTACTAAATAATTTATTTATTCAAATTTTTTTTTTATTAATTAAATTTAAGTTTGAGTAAATGCTTCAAAATGAAACGAAAATTAACCACGACCCTAATTAACATCAGTTAGAAAACTTTCAATATCCGAAAAACTAATTATCTATCGGTTTTGAAATTAGGCGCTAGGTTTTCCAAAAAGTATGGTACCCTGAAAAATGCAAAATTGTTTCTGATATTTTTAGGTTACTATGTAGCCTTATGGTAACATAATAAAACAAAATATGTATTGACTGAGTGACTTCTCAATTATGATTAAACTGACTATGTTCTCTTTTACATTTTGTCAACAGTTCAAGAAAAATATGAATTATGTCCTGTTCATATAACTGCCATGTATTTAATGTTACAGAGTAGGCTTACAGTAATCCCTGAAAATATCACTATTTACTAGACATTTTGACGAGAATATCATGAGAAAAAAAGAGGATTTATTTTATTAAATACTTATGACACTCACAAGTCCATGGAAATATTTTAATGTGTAGTTTTATAAAATAACAACTTTATATTTTCAAGGAATAGGCATTTTATTAAAATATTAAACTTCATTCATTCTAAAATGTTCTCTAAATCATAGGTAAATAAGTAGAAGTCTAGACTTACGGCGAGACATGGTAATCGCTAGCGCTTTGCAAGAAGTAGAAATTTTCATCATAATTTGCTACAAAACGCTTTCTGACATTGTCTTAAATGATTTACTCTCGAAAATTACATTTTGCATAAATTTCAAGTTTGTTACAGTCGAGAAGGTGAACTGTAAAGTTCAAAACTTTATGAAGAATAAGTGAAGTATTAAAACTTTTGAAGTACTAAACACACACACATCTAAAGCTTTAAATTTATTAGTTTCATTGTTATCTAACATAGTGTTAATAACGAAATATGTTCAATAATATTTACGAATATTTCAATTTTGCATACTAACTAAATTATTGTCAATGTTAATTCAACTTGTATGATATTATTCTTAAACGAATAGTTTCTGAGAATCTAAGAAATAGCACTAATTACTTTTAAAATTAGTGATATTTCTTATAGATTTCAAAATTACAGATGTAAAAAAAAAAGTGCAAATACCGGAAAATTGTTTAAGTCATTATTTACTAATGTTTCGAATATTTTTTTTAGTTTAAGTTTTAATTACTGTGACGCGAAAGCTTAGACTTTATTTGTTTCCTTATAGGGACACCATTTCGACCGGAAAGACTGTTTCACAGACAATGTTAGAACATGTAAGTAAATAATGTTGTTTAGGTAGGTGTGATTTTGTCCGAAAATTTGCTTTCTAAGCCGCCAAATTGGCGACAAAATTAGATGTCCCTAGGCCAATCTATAAGCTTCTAGGACATATATTGTTACGAAAAAAACTTTTTTTCCCTCTGCTGTGAGGGGGGGGGGGGGCTTGAAAATAAATACTCGGAGGATAATAACAAATGACGATTTATCTGTATGTCTTCAAGACAACACACAGATAGCACAATTTGGACAATAACAGATGCACAGCACTTACACAATTCAATGACACAGATACAGGAGCAAAACATACACAGTGTATTCAAAAAGTTCCAGGACTGAATGCACACAGACAACATAACACAGCAAAATTAAGTTTATTTAATATCAAGCTTCTACATAATCCCCCTGCACTTCAATACAACGTTTGGATCTTGTATAAAGATCTTTGAACGCCTTCTGGAACGCCTCGACAGCAACACTCTGCAGGTCCCTTGTCACTGACGCTTCGATGTCCTCTATCGACGCGTACCGCTGTCCCTTCATCTTCAATTTCAACTTTGGAAACAGAAAATAGTCCGGAGGGGACAGGTCAGGTGAATATAGGGGGGGATCGATGGTTACAACCTGCCTGCGCGCCAAGAATTGCTGAACAATGATGGATTTGTGTGAAGGTGCATTGTCATGCAAGAGACACCAGTTTCCACTGTCCAACATTTCGGGTCTCACACACCGCATTCTTTTCAGTAGCCGGTGTAGCACATCCTTGTAAAAGGTACCAGTGACAGTGGACCCTTTTCGAAGGAATTCGTGGTGGATAATTCCTCGACTGTCGAAAAACACGAGCAGCATCGTCTTTGTTTTTTATTTTGACGCACGAACTTTCATCGGTCGACCCTTTCCCGGACTTGTCCACTCCGAACTTTGGCGTTTAGTTTCCGGATCATATTCGAGGCACCACGACTCGTCTCCGATGACGATGGTTTTCAAAAAGTTAAGGTCTTCATCGGCCGCGGCAATCAAATCTTCGGAAGAAGCAATTTGGTGTTCTTTTTGCTCCGTAGTCAGAGTGTGTGGCATAAAGCGCGCACAGAGTTTCTTTTTCTTTAAATCCTCCGTCATTATCGTAAAAACAGACCCTACACTCATGTTCAAAGATTACGCAATCATTTCTATCGTCATTCGACGGTCTGAGCGCACCAACGCTTGCCATTTTCATCAGTCCGACTCGAATGTGGACGACCACACCTCTCATCATCGTCCGTCGCTTCTCTTCCATCTCTAAACCTTGCAAACCACTCAAACACACGCGAACAACTCATAGCCTCGTCACCATGAACAGTTTTAATCATTTCTTAGGTTCCTGTGGCAGTTTTACCCAATTTAAAACAAAATTTAATGTTCGTTCTTTGCTCCATTTTTTAACGATGACACGACCACTATGACATACCACACTCGAGTGAACGCTGAGAAGTTGGAACTCATCCAAACGGAATAAAACTTCGCGCATGCGTCGGGGAAGGTTGTTGCTACGCACTCCATGAATTGCGCAGAGATAGCGCTACCTGTACTGTTTTACTAGCGGCAGTCCTGGAACTTTTTGAATACACTGTGTACATTAAGTACATTCACAGTTATTATGCAGCAACGTACAGCTCACCAACTTATTACTCTTCACTGCTGACAGCCTCCGCTGTAAAAGTCTGCCCATCCAGGGCAGGCTCCGATGATTCCCAGCAGATACACGTTACTTCTTCACAAACTGACCCGGCATGCTTTACTTCAAGTGTCAACAAGATTCCGGCCATCCCTCGATCAGTCTCCTCAACAGAGTCTCCAGAAACAGACTCTTCGTAACAGTTCCACGAAATTCAGGGCGAATCTCCTGCAAATTTACTCTGCCACGATTCCCAATTGGTCAACAAATCAGACTCTACAGAAAAACTGATTCCGCGTACACAGACCGATCCCTCAGACTCCCTCATAGACTATAGCTCTTGGCGTATTTATACCTTTCCGGCTGGGTGTTACGTCACGTGAGAAATTCCCAAAAAGTCCGAAACTGTCTTTATTATCGATTTTTCGTCTCGATTCCAGTGCCTTCGAGTATTTTCCATTTGTTGCCAAAATCGCCAAGTCGCCAAATGGTCACCAAATCCGACGCCAAGGTGAAGGGGTCATTGGTTAAACTCTATTTTGTTAACTGGTGTGAAATCTCTGTAAAACGTTTTTTTCCTTTATAAGGGAAGTGTTGCAGGAAAGCATCAACTCATGCTCGTAACTTTGTGTGTATATATAACAGGTCAAATGAAACGTCCCCGGCCTGACACATAGATGACGCTACTAGAATTAAATCCATGTGTGTTTTAGTTAGCTCTAACCCTTAAAAGATGCGTGTATAAATTTGACAGCTGTCGGGTCATTAGTTTGTGAATTATAGCATTTTGAGTGAAGCAACTTTTGTTATTGTGAAAAAAATGGATAAAAAGGAATTTCGCGTGTTGATAAAATATTGCTTTTTGAAGGGAAAAAATACAGTTGAGCAAAAATTTGGCTTGATGCCGTGTTTCCGGACACTGCCCCAGGAAAATCAACCATTAAGGATTGGTATGCTATGTTTAGACGTGGTGAAATGAGCACCGAAGTCGGTGAACGCAGTGGACGCCCAAAAGAGATTGTTACCGACGAAAACATTAAAAAAATCCGCAAAATGTTTTTGAATGACTGTAAATTGAAACTGAATAAAATAGCAGACACTCTAAAGATATCAACTGAACGTGTACATCATATCAATCACGAATATTTGGGTATGAGAAAGCTCTGTGGATAGTGGGTGCCGCTCGAGCTCACTTTTGATCAAAAACAACGACGAGTTGATGATTCGGAGCAGTGTTTGAAGATGATCAAGCGTGATAAACCCGAGTTTTTGCGTTCGATATGTGACAATGGATGAAACATGGCTCCATCATTTCACTCCAAAGTCCAATCGACAGTCATCCGAGTGGACTGCACACGATGAACCTGCTCCAAAGCGTGGGAAAACGCAACAGTCGGCTGGCAAGATTATGGCGTCTGTATTTTGGGATGTGCAAGGTATAATTTTCATTGACTACCTTGAAAAAGGAAGGACCATCAACAGCGACTATTGCATAGCGTTATTGGATCGTTTGAAGGACGAAATCGCCGAAAAACGGCCGCATTTGAAGAAAAAGAGAGTGCTGCTTCACCAAGACAATGCACCGTGTCACAAGTCAGTGAAAACGATTTCAAAAATCCATGAATTGGGCTTCGAATTGCTTTCTCATCCACCGTATTCTCCAGATCTGGCTCCCAGCGACTATTTCCTGTTCTCAGATCTCAAAAGAATACTCGCTGGGAAGAAATTTTCATCGAATGAAGAGGTGATCGCCGAAACTGAGGCCTATTTTGAAACAAAGGTCAAATCGTACTACAAAAATGGTATCGAAAAGTTGGAGGGTCTCTATAATCAGTGTATCACCCTTGAAGGGAATTATGTTGAATAAAAAAAACTAATTTTGCCAAAAAATGTGTTTTACTATGTGGTATACCGGGGACTTTTCAGTTGACCTGTTATATATATATATACATGAGATTTGTGCTAATGCGATATTGTGATTCGAATGGCTGTTTTTAATGCTTGTGGGAACTTGGAGTTGTGTTATCATCAAATTTAATGTGTGTGTTGCACCCGTGAAAAGAATATATATAATGTGTTTTCTAGAGATACTGAGAATAAAGTTGAATTTGCTCGGAAAGAACATGCTTCTTATTTGTGTGGAATTTTCTTGCATTCGAAAGGAGATGAATCATGTAACAATATTTTATTGATAAGAATTATCAATTAAAATTTATTTCAGAGAATAAAAAGCACAATTTAAAATCATATTTCAATTTTTTTTTTTAAAAAAAATGTAATAATTCGCTTGAGCCTGTAAAACAGGAAAGTAATTATAAAATATTTTTCAACTACATATAAAAAATATTTATAATTTCTATTTTTTATAATAAAATAACTTATTGTAAACTTCATATGCTGCTTCAATTTCCACCATCACATCTCAACTCTTCTAGATAAACAATCAAGCAAATAAACTATTAAATCGAAGCAAATCTCATTTTCCGTAGTTTTTAGCATATAACTGTTATCATAAATAAGCATTTTTTTTCCACAAAAAATAAACTTTATTATTTTTACTACGGAACGAAATAACCTCTCTTTATATAAGTTAATAATATTTTTTTATCTTTTGGATTAAAAAATTCATCTATGTCTAATGAAAACTAATTTTGACCTATTTTATTCATTGTGTGCATGCTTTAATATTATTTTAGTGAAATGTAGATCTTCATTTGAAATCAGGAAAACGTGAGATTGAAATAAACTTTTTTATATTAATTTATCTCTTTACATTTTTTTTTATCATTTTATTTGTAATTTCAAAATGTTTAATTTTGTATTATTTCTTATTTTTAATTCAACGATATTTTTGAAGAATTTGCTCGTTTTTTTGACGCTTTTGTTCATTTCGAAGCATTTGTTCGTTCCTAATCAGAACTAATTTTTAATTAATTTTCTCATTTTTAATTCATTTACAGTAATGTAAGTTTAAGAGAAAGTTAAAACGTTATCTGCTTTAAAGAAAGGGAAGAATATCTTTAAAGAATATCCCATAAATATATCGCGATGATTTATTGGGATATTAAATGAGTCATACTCATAGACAAACACAACTTGGTATGAAAAACATACATATTTTTATATATTCGTTAAGAGTATTCTATTTTTGGATGTTGGAATTTCATTTTTCACTGTAAGATTTTAAGACGCAAAAAAATTATCTTCGAAAAAACCTTTTTTATCATGTAAAATCCTATATTTCTCCACTATTTCAACATTATATAAATGGGATGATCACAAACAAAACCATTTTCATAAATGATAATCCCTTTCAATTCAAAGCACAACTACTGAGACAAATCTTAAAATCCTTTCCGCAGAAACTTTTCAGAATTGCCACAGCTACACAAATAAATAAACATATTTCATTTTGCACCGATAAGACAAGAAAGTCACTGTGAATCGATGAATTTCTGGTATCGAAATCGTTTCCTGAAAAATACTTATCATCTACTTGTTTGAAGCTACTACACATTATAATAAAAGAATCGGCGAAACCACATATAACTTTTCCTATTTCGGTGAATAAAGAAATATATTTTCCTTCAACAAGATTTTTTCCCCTCTTTTGAACTCTAACTCCTTCGGCTATGAAATGGGAGTCGAAATCTCTAAAGCTGCAAAAGAATAAAGTACATAAGACAGGGTCTTGAATTTAAAATCGAAGTCGTAGGCTATTTCGCTTTAGAGACTAAGACGGCCAACGACCTTATTCTTGTCTATCTGTTTTTTCTTGGAACACTGTGGCTTAGAAAATGTTTCCGTCTGTTTTACTCTAAAGGTGTTGGTTTTCAACTGAATTTCTTAAGGTATCATTTAAGTTGCTGTCTTTTCAATCACTTCCGACGTAGAAACAATTGTGTGTTTCATTAACCACATGAAAATTAAGAATTTTCTTAAAAAATCGGTACCTGAAATATATATACTTGAAATGGTAAGATAATTTTGGATAAAATTGTTTTGGATAAATTGGCATTTATGGATAAAATACGCGTAAAAATAATTTATTGGTCTCAAGTTAAGTGTACTCCTTTATATAGAATCATAAAATTCATCATTATTTCATTGGCTTTTACACATAAATTGATAAGAATAGTATATTTTCTATAACTTGACATTTCTTTCGTATTACATATTTTGAAATTTCTAGATGCAAGTTAATGTTAGAACTTGGTATGAAGGATTATCTACAGTCAAATTTAAGGATATTAACTACGTAAAATAAAAGTCAAAAGCTAAGTTATTAATTTTTCATAATAAAGTAACAAAAAAATATAAGTATCTAGAATGCTTAACTAAATGAAATTTTCCCGATTTGTAATACCCCTATAAATGCACGCCTTTCACTGCTAGTTTTAGTTTTTTATTAACATCGCACTAGAAGCAACAAGAGGGCTATTTGCGATTGAACTCGTAATTTTGAACCACAGTCAAGTGACGAGGATGACATCTGAGCTGGCACCCCCCTCTCCTAACATCCACACCACGCCAACTGGAGGACTTTGGATCCCTAACAGATTTAACGTGCATCAGCCCCGGCTACACGGCGGGTCTTTGGCGGCCAAAGATCGAACCCGCGACTGAACGAAAACCGCCGGTCGCGAGTCTACGACCTTGACCACTAGGCCACCGCGGCCCGCCTTTCACTGCTAATCAATATAGCATTGAAGATTTTCTGCCGTTTTATAATCAATCATAAAGGTGATACAATGATAACAGGCCCGGCATCATTTGAAATGGCTCGTAGCACTTTAACTGTAATAAAATCTGATCCCTTTCCATTTTCTTCGTTGTTTGATTTCCCCTTGGGAATAGGCAAGTCTTTCTTATAGTTTAATTCAGTAATGTTGATGAAGGTTATTTTTTTTTTGTCATTTTGTCAAAAACGCAAATATCTTCCACATTCTGCATATAACTAACAACTTTACTGACACAAGAAAAATTCACGCATGTGCATTACGAACACCTACGTACATGTATCCAACTATGCCTCCCTAGTGTCATTTATTTATGAACGAAAAATTATGGATAATTTTTTAACATAGTAGTATATCTAATAAGGGAATTTTCGCTTAATCAAATTTTGTGGGATTGATAGCAAATATAATCATTAAGAAGGATAATTGTTAAAATAACTGAGACCCTAAAATGCTTGAAACGCTGTATTTTTTTTTATGTTTCTGCTAAAAATAGAGAGGGCATCGCTGATTCCATAGATGTATGTGGGGTGGAGGGATGTCATCCCCAAAGTGTGGGCCGAGCCCGACCACGGTGAAGTCCCTTTTTCTCTTCTTATCCGGTGATCAGGAACCATAGAACTGCAGATGTTGTTGATACAACAGATTTCGCGGTGAGATGGTTCCTTCCCCTTCTCCCAGCACAGAAAATGTGGGTAAAAAACAACAAGGAGCAGATGAACATGACTGAGAAATAAGGATGATCTTTTTTTTTTTTTTTTGGTCGATAGGAGCAGAGAAAGAACAGGTGGATTCTTTGACGTGTTTTGAGTGAATCTTAGTTGTAGGGGATATATGTCTCATGTTGTAAATAATTATAGTTTTGGAAAATTGAGAAGACAATTGTTAAGTTTAATTTACTGTTAAAATAAACTCCTAATTGACAGCTGTGTATAGACCTTCTACGCATTATTTATGAAAGTTCGATAAGTAAACCGTTCAAAAATGAAATTAAAATTGCTAACACTTGTATAATATTATAGGAAAAAAAGTATCTGTAATTGCGGTTTTCTCAAAATGTGGGTTTTTGAGTTTCTGGTACACGTTCCTCACAATTGTGATGATATAATACATATTATGAAACGAAAGTTTTTTTGTACAGTGGGCATAATATTGCTTCTTACAAACACTCACAAACTAAGAAAATTCCGCAATATTTGTTTAAGAATTATGGGAAATTAGAATGAAGAAAATTTAATTTTTAAAATTTTCGATAACATTTAATTCCCTAAATTCCAATCATTTATAATGTATAGAAATTTATAAGTATAAGTACTTGGAAAATTTGTTAAGATATAAATGCAGTCCATTTTTGCAAGATATACCTAAAGATAAGAAAGCTCACAATTATAAATACAATAATGGACCATTAATTGCCCATACATAATTATTTATATTTAAGATTTTGGTGTTTTTTGAATAAACAGATTGGCAAATATACAGACAGCTGAATATTAAAATAAGACTTACATTGCCTTTAATTTGAAATTTGATTATCTAAATTAATAGTATTAAAGATCTATAGTCAAGAGAGACATATTAAATATAATTACTATTGCCTGAAGTGAAAACTTCGTAATATTTCTTTAAAAAGAAACATTTTATGCTGAATAACTTATTCAATTGTCAAAGCATTTATGTTGTTTGAAAGTCTTGATAAGATTTTGCATATTCGGATACCCATTTTCTCAAAACCTTAATTTTTAAAAGGATTAATTGTATAATAATTTTAAACCTAAATTGAACAAAAAATTTGATTTATTTTTGCTCTTTTAAATGTGTTTTCTAATTTCTGAATAATCTAATCATTATTCCTAATTTTTAATAGTCCATTTGTTATTTAAATTCACAACAAAACTTCGAAATTGAGCATTAAACAGTTTTGTATGAAATATATTCATTGTTACTGTTTGTATCGAAAGGAAAATTGCTCAAACACACGATCAAACTCTTTTATTGAAATAAATGTAAACATCGTTCCATATTAATAATTTCTAAGCCTTTCTAAAGTACTCGAAGGGCATCAGTATGGATTATCGAATAATGGCTTAAATGAAGGGTGTAAATGTGTAATTTTTTAGCGTCTTTTAAAATACTTTACTAAACTATTTTAAAAATTGTTATAAAAACTTATATCAGTGGGGTTATCAAAAAGAGAAAGCTTGCCAGAATGTAAACGTTACCGGATTCAAAAAATTACCTAATTTGGAGTGTACTTCGTATTTTTTAAGCTTGAATAATCCATGAATAGCTTTGGCGACTTCTTGGCGAAATTTCTATGCCAAATGATCTTCAAGATTACTAAAAATATAAAATCACTAGGATTATCGGAGGAAATAGTTTGCCAGAATTAGATCATTATCGGATCAAAAATCGCCAAACATTGGTGGACACTCTTATATTTTATCTTAACCAAAATTATTCATGAACAATTAATCTATCTTATCTTCCCCCATTGGCATCTCATACAGCAGTGAAGCATTAATCCTTTCTGATCCTTTCTGCTCCAGTAATGTACACATATCTATTCTCGGGTGATCTTAGTTAAGGATATCTGCCTGATCAATATTTGCATTCAAGCAAAAGATCTATCACTCCAGTGATAATTTATATATCTCAAACAGCATTTGCTTTAACAATTTCTTTCTGAATTCCTTTCGATAATAAATCATAATAATTTTTATACTAATTTGATTCAGTAATGAACAGGTTTTCAGTAAATATGTACGTTTGGAGGTAATTTTGATGTTGAATATATTGAGGTCTTAAGTCTTGATTTATAATTAAAATTTTATTTTCAATATTGAACTGTTCAAATTCCTGATGCCTGCGCTTACAAGTATCCGATTCAGTGGAGACGAAGCAAGTAATCATAAGAATTCCAAATTTGCTTGATGAATTTTAAATATCAAAAGATGAATGGGAAAAATGGTTCAATATTAGCCTCTAGGGAGAATATATGACTTTGAGAAAAGTTATTGGAAATAAAATTAATCATGGAAATGATTTCATGAGTGTAGTATGCATATTGCTGAGATTCAATCTGTGGCTTATATTTTAGATACTGCTAACGTATGGTCCGACATCAAAATGTTCATTTTATCAATTACAAAAACATTAATTTTTTAAATGTTAATTTAAAATTTTTTATCAACAGAATATTTTCTACTGGAACAAAAGCTGTCATTTCTGTAACACTCATTGTGACATTGTGCTATTCGCGGTTTCTCTTCACTAACCTTGGGTACTTTTAATTAAGATTGATTGCTTTTGCTAAACAACCTTTGCACAACCAAAAATGAAACGTGAATATACAGATAAGAATCGGGTAGAAATGAAGTGAAGTGGGAGAGTTAGGAAATATATAAACTCCGACTGAAAGTCGCGATTGAGAGACTGAAGGAAAAGGGGAAAGAATCTGAAGGAGGAGTTGAAAAGAGAGGTTGAAATAGGCTATTGGATTAAAGATGTAGTGTTTCAAGAGTTTTAGTTATTCCAGAGTGCTACATTCGTTGCGGAGTTTGAGTTGCAGTCGAGGAAGGATTAGTGGTAAGAGTCTGTTAGATTATTATTGGTGGGTTGAATTTGGTTAATAGAAACACTCCCCAGGAGAGCATTTATAGTTGTTGTTATAGTAAATTGAAGTTAATAAATTCCATAAATATTGTTCTAGTGTCTCTTTAATTGATTATTGTGTCTTAGTGTTTAATAATTGAATCTAACTATGGCACAAGAGGCAGCCCAGATCGGGCAGGTATCACAACCTGGGTCTTTAGACGTCATATGAGTTCATCGAAGTGATCAATTAATTTTATGACCTTTTGTTTTTCAACTGTTCATGGCTGAATTTAATTCTTTAAATACGTAAAATCGATCTCAGTATACCTGTACGTCATCGGTTTCAACCTAGAACTGCGTAATACCACATCCTATCACCCTCATCAATCAGAGTGAAGTGCCTTCCATTTGATTCGCTACCACAGTGAGGTTGGAGATTTTCCGTTTCTTTGCTTTACTGATAGCAGTAAAATTAATAACGATGTTGATTCTGGATTTCTAATATATAACAATCGTAATAAAATTCAAAATTATAATTTTAGAATCCATGTTGAATATATTGATTTCTTTCTGAACACTTAAGAATTAACTATATTTTCAATTTGCAAGATTGCTAGTATCTATCAATTGTTATCAAAGATTTGCTCATACAGTTGAGTTGTTTGTAAATATTTGATTTTTGTTATGATTCCTGTAGAAACTCTAAAAATACTTCTTTTTGCGCTAACGTTATTGCAAAAAGTTCAAAACGAAAAATCTTAAGCTTCTTAGGTGCGGGAATATCCTTGTGTGATTTTCTTTTGTTCGAGGCTATATTGGAATTCTCGGAAATAAAAGGGCTGATTTCGTGGCTAAAACTGCTAGCAACGAAATTTCTC
>BMAW01047235.1:51358-64220 GCA_019974015.1 Nephila pilipes | reverse complement strand
CTTGTTTCCAGTAAATCTGCGTTCGATTTATTTTGTAATTTCATAGTTTTGATTTATAAACTTCATATATTTTCCATAAGCAAAATATTTTAAAGGGGTACAATACCCTAAAAAGAACCAATATATTGAAAATAATTTATTGTTTTATTTTATTTCATATGACGTTTCTAAATGTACGTACAACATTTCATAGTTCTAAGCACATTATTAGCATTATTTATATTTTAAGTTTTGTTTAACAGTTGCCAATTCACTTCAATTACCTTTAAAACTTTAAACTATTATTTCTCCTCGTTTCTCATGACATTCATATATTTAAAATTCTAAGGCTTCTTTTAAACCAAATATAAAGTTTATGAACACATTTCGAATTGTTACGGATGATATGTTTGATAATTTTATACATGGAAATGAGACAAAGAAGAAAAAATGTTTTTAAAAACTCACAAATTTAGAAATAATTCGTTTTTTGTTTAATTTTTTTTTCATATAGTATCTGATAGAAATCAAATTATAAAAAAATAATGACATTATTACAAACCAACCTTTAAAACACTACGAGAAACACTTCAGAGAAATGAAGAAAAAATTGCTTAAAAACATTAAGGTTTGTAGAAGTAGTCATCATTTTAAAGTACTGAAATATTTTGAAAAAGTATAGTTTTAAATTATTGTTTGTAGAATATTATTATAGTTTGTAGTGAATAAAAGTCATTTTTCGGTTCCACTATATATTCAATTATATATTCAAATACATCAACATAAATTCGTATGTAGATTCCAAAGAAATTACAATATTTTGAAACTTTATATTGATAAATAGTTCTAAAACTCTTTTTCAAAGGTATATATAGTATTGTTCTTGTAAATAGAAGTTTGGGGGAGTTGCAGCGTTCTTCTCCCTGAAGGATCACTTAATAAATTAACCTTCTTAAAGCCAATCTTGCAGCAAAATGGTCAATGTAATCACAGAGAGGCGATTAACACAAGGCCAGCATCGGTTTAAAAAAATATTTTTTTTTTTGTGAACTGCATAAGAACTTGAGTTTTGCTTCCGTGCAAATATAGTGTCTATAAACACTATCTTACAAGTATCTAATCATAAATATTCCTCCTAATTTACATTGTCCCCTTAAATTTATAAGGTGCGATTATATCAACAATAAATTTGATTAGTTTTTAAAATAATTAATATAAATAAACAAAAACTGAAATAAAAAAAAATAAAATATAAAGAAATTTAAAAAAAGTTAATTAAAAATAATAAAATATAAAGAAATAAAAAAAGTTAAACAAAAATAATAAATTATAAAGAAATTTAAAAAAAGTTAAATAAAAATAAAAATAGGGATTGAAAATGAAAAAAAAAAAAATAAGTTGCAAAAATAAATGATTCGTAAAGTAAAATAGAAAAGTAAAACAAGTTCTCATGTCACATATATTAGAACTATACATAAATTTGTTAATCTTTGCAATCTTTTTAAGTATTAAAATCTATTAAACTGCTGTGAAACCACAAATGTACTGGATAAAATGTTTAACCACATACAATAGAAATCAATTTAAATTTCCAAACATAATTTATTGCAATAAACATATTTGTAAATTACGGTCTTTCATCGAAATAACATTTGAAATAAAATAATTTATGGTACTTTTTGTTCCTTTCTTACATCCTCTGCCGTGTATTCAGAACTGATGCGCATCAAATCTGTCGAGGCTCACAGTCGTCCGGTTGTCGTGGCGTGTAGGTTAGGAAAGGGAGGCTCCGGCTTAAGTGTCATTCTCGTCACTTAAACGAGGTGGAAAATTATGAGGTCTGTCACTAATATCTTTCGAATTTCTTCAAATGAGACATCAATAAGACGAACCATTCAGTCCTTTTCTTATCACTTCATTTTTCACTTTCACCAAATGATACATTAGCATATAACTTGTGTAAAAGTTTTTAAATACATAAATATGATTAGCTTATTGATTGATTTATAAAAATGAAAATATGTACTTAAAATTCAGAAGTTGCTTAGCAACAATTCAAATATGAATTCTGAAAAATTCTATATGAATTCTATATGAACAATTCTAATTCTAAATGAAGGTACGATAGCAGGCTTGATAAAATAAATTAAAATTATTAATTTCATTTTTGATTAAACCTCATTATACGTTTTAAAAATAAAAAAAATGGATTAATATATTTAACGAAAAGAAACTAAACTCATTTTGAAAAGAACTATTAAATCTCTTGGCAGAGTGACGTGAATCAAATTATTTTCGATGTAATTAGTATTTTTCTCACTGGAATTATTTTAAAATTATTATTAATTTAAGAAATATATTAACATATTTTCAAAGAAAACTTCACATTATAAACCAAAACATTTTACTCGAATACACATTAACACACACCCAAACGAAGTGGAAAGAAAATAGTAAATTCACTCTATAACAAAAAAAAAAAAAAAAAAAAAAAAAAAAAAAAAAAAAAAAAAAAAAAACGACGCACCAAGAAGGAATTACCCAATTGAAACGAAATTCGTATACATAGACATTTGGACTGAACATGCAAATGAGTAAAATTTGGTGTTTAATAAATGAATAGCGGGAGCTGCAGCGCATCGGAATATCACAATCAGCAGGTGTATATAAGAAGCGATTCTCAATCTGATGATCAAATTTTCTGTTGCATTACGATTTAAGATAGCTTTCAACGACTGAAACAATGCCTTACCGCAGGATACGAACTTCTTACGAGCAACTATTTGAAAGAGGTCGTATAATTGGATTGAAAGAGGCAGTTTGGGCAAATCGGAGAATCACTTGTCATATGGGTCGAAGTGATGCAGCGATTAGAACTGGCAAAAATGGGTGGACAATGGCAGATTTCAGTGTCATGATGGTAGCGGTCGACCTATGGCCACAGCAGATCGGGAGGACAGAGTAATTGCGAGATCAGCTGTCACAGCTCTTGATTCATTCTTATTGATTCATTGCTTGATTGATTCATCATTGATTCACCATGACCCTTCATAGATGGCTGATAGAGCGAAATCTACGCTTTTATCGACCGCTACGCCACCTGCTATTCACGCCTGCACTCTGTGGAGCCAGATTACAGTAAAGTTAGGCTTGATCAGGTTGGAATGATGCTGGACGTATAATGTTTAGCAACGAATCTCGCTTCCAACTGCTTCCGCTTCTAACTATAAAAGTGTTTTTTTTAGTCGAAAAGTTTTTCTTTTCCCTCGAGGAGGTGGGTTAATATGGACATGTATTTTTCAAATATTTTGCATTTGGGGGCCTTTTTAAAAATAATATTCCATAAATAAACAAAATATTTTTTTCACATAAAATAATTTACAAAAAATAATGAACTAAATTTTAATGATATCATTGTATATTTTCTTTGAAAAAATTATAAACCTTTGTAATTTTCAAAAAATTAAAAAAAAATTCACATAAAAATTATTTCTTAAAATTTAGATATTACTTAGAAAAACAGTATCTTTGATCCATTATATGAAGAAGTAACCTTTATACTCATAAAAGCATGCAAAATTTGGGAATATATTTCGTAATCCGAGTAGTTTTCTTTAAAATGTTACCTTAGTTCAAATATATTTCAGAAAAACATGTTCATTTTCAACTAAGTGGAGAAATAAACCTTTGTGACAATAAAATTACTTTTTTCGTTCTATAGAAATATTAAAGTATCATTACTTAGCCCCCAAAAAGTCTAAGCTCTAATAATATTATAAAACACACACACACACACACATATATATATATATAAACAAGAAGTCTTAGATATAGTAATAGTATTTCAAAAATCCTCGAAAGTACTTTATATATATATATATATATCGCCCTTAACTTTTATTACACTGATACTCAAAAACAATAACTAAACACAATTTAACTCTTTGCTTAAGATACTATTTTTAATCGGATTCAAAACTTTAGTTTAATAACATTTTTAACTAAGTTTAAACTTACGATATGTAGCAATTTCCTCAAATAACAATCCTGAATGAGTAAAGATCCAACAAATCAAAAACGTTAAAACATTTTCAATAAAAATTATATTCTATGTTTTTGTTTACATACAAAAACCTTTTAACTGGGAAGAAAGAGTATTAAATAAATTTTGTACCTTTGGGTGAGATTAAAATTTGTGTTGTCTTATATTGGATAATACGGGGGGTTATTTTTACGAGTCACAAATATATTTAAAATAATGTTTCCTAGTCATAAATAATAAAAATTCTTGAGCAACATTTCCTCTCAGATCAATTTAGTTTTCCTTTTAATGCATTTTTATTCTGATATAAATGATTACTATACAAAGTATTTGCGTGAGTAAATATTTATACTTTACAAAATTAATTTATTTCAGTACATATTTGTAAATACCTTTCCGCTATTTTTGTAAAAAAAAGTTCGAAGTTCTCTTACAAACATTCGGTTTAAAATTTAAAAAATGACTCTACAATTACAATAAATAATAAACTGTAATATTTACTAGAATTTGAAAGCGTTAATCACAAACTTCACTTATAAATGATAGAACAATCAAATATCGAAAGAAGATTACTCTTCATCTTCTCTTTCAGTGTTATTTCTCTCATGAAATTTCATTCTCAGAAAGTTTCAGAAAGAGAGAATGTTATTATTATGACAAAATTATTGCTCTTTTCTTTTTGTCTAAGATCAAAGAAAAATGTTAAACATATAGAGAGTAAATATAAGTGTAAAACATAAAAAGATACTAGTGTTTGATAGTTAATTCTGGAACACAATAGTCAGTATTGATGAATATGGATTATGGAAGAATTCGAAATATTTATTTTAAATTTATGGAAGTAAAAAGTTATAAGCTATTAAAATTTTAATGATATCTTTCAGCAGTTGTATTTACATTAAATCAACTAACTGCCGAAAAGCTCTCTGTGCACATCTTTCACTTTCCATTTTTGATCTTATTTAAAATAACTATGAAGTATGATTTAAATGTTATCTACGGAGTTAACGACTGACCTTCATTACTAGGCTCTTGAGACGTATCTTAATAATATATTAAACAATAATGACAAAACTCCAATTAAAGACACGTAGATAAAATCAAAATGCATTACTGTTAGTCAATGATGAAGTTAAAGTCTAATTCTCTCAAGTACCAATTTAAATTATCAATTCTAATTAGAAGCAGCTTATAAATTCTTAAATTACCAATTTACTTGTGATTAAATCATTTCTCAAAAAGCTGATTCTTATCTTAATACTTCTACTATTAAATATCTTTAGATCCATAAAACCAACAGAAGAATATCAATGCAAATATCATTTCTACGTCAGCGACATTTCTCTGTTATTCTCTACCTTCCATTTTCTTTCTTTTCATCTGCTTCATTTATATAGCATTATATTTAAATCAATTCAGTACAGTTCTATATTCATTTGATTTTCATATCAAATGAATATAGAATTATACTAATATTTTCTTTTTAGAGGGAGAAGATGTAATTTTATGTAACTCTAATTGATATAAGTCCCCGAGGTTATTGAAGAGAAAATCAGGAAACAACCAACATTACACATTTTACTCAAATCTACGAATATATGTAAAATATAACCTACTTTATATTTGCCAATAGTCCCTGCATACATGTGATCTAACATTTGATATAATAATCTAGTGTACATCCTACTAAATTAATTGGGTTTGAGCCTTTAGAAAATTTAACGATGAAAGTTCAAGTCTTCGACCATAATTTGAACCTTCCTTGATGAGATCCGATAATTTCTCCCGCTTTGCAATAGGGTCTATATTTCCATTTTACAAGTTCAGCTACACTCTCGATTACTAACTTCCTTCCTATCAGTTACCAATTGGCCGCAGTATCTTAGTAGTCGTGGATGCGGACCCATGTATGGCATTGTATTCGTCCAATCATAGATTCGAGCCCTAATACCAGTAAAGATCCACCAAGGGGTTGATGCACGTTAAATCTGACCGTGGCCGTACTTCCTCCCCTTGGTATGGTGGGAGCGTTTAAAGAGGGAGATGCAAGCTCAGGTTCCAACCACGTCACTAGATCGAGGTTCAAAATTCCGAAGTCCGTCTCCAATAGCCCTTATGTTGCTCTTAAATGCGAGGCAAATACACAACCACAAACAACAGCTACTGATCTCAGTACTAAATTCTTTTCCGCTTATAAATGCAATTGAGCAAATCTATTACCAAAGCTTCAATAATTCTAGGCTCATCTGTATAAGTCACGCTTAATATATAAGATGTTTTCAACTCAACCAAATTTATAAGAGTTCCCAAAGTGTTCGTTGAGGGAGAAAATGTGATGTAACTTAAACAATACAGTTCATTATACATTAATTGAAGGAATCCTGATTGTTGCACAATTTTTTGATGCAAGTTAATTGTCATACGTATGAATCTCATTTCCGTCCCATCAGTCTATGACAAAATTGGAATCTGGATATTAATTGACAGTCAAAACTACATTTATCTAATTGATACAGTGTGTGGGCCAATACAAAGTGGTTGATTTAAATAATTTCAAATGGCTTCATTTATTCTAAGAGGCACATCTACAGAAGTGTTCTGCAGATAGTGTTCTGCAGAACATCATGATTCTGCGAGTCAAAGCTAAGATTCTGTGAGTCACATGCCAGAGTTCCGCGTGTCAAAATAAGAATTCGAAGAGAAAATGATATAACGCTCACATTAGTCTCTATCAACTAAAAATATAAATATACTTTTATTTATGTTTGAACATTAATTACCATCTTCGTATGAGGGCTGACGACGTCCATAACGAGACTTCAGCTGTGACGTTCATGCAGAAGTGGGTCAATATGTAAGCAAAATAGATTCAGTATGCTGCGAAGTTTGTATCACTGCGATTGTTTAAATGCGAGGTACCATTGTGTGCTCCGTACAAAACCCTTTTTAACGTATGTGGCGTCAAAAGCAAAATATTGAACAAATTAAATGCAGAATATGAAATACTACTGTAGATAACATCAATAAAGCTAGACTTAGACAGTTTGTGTAAAAGAAAATGTAAACACATCCCAGTAACTACACTTAATGCAAGGGTAGGTGACACATTGAATGCGAATTAATGCAAGCGATGAATAAGTTACATGAATTTTATATTAAAATACTTTAAAAAAAAATCAATACATTTGTTTAATTAATTTTAGATAAAGTATTTGTAACATAGTTATCTACTTTAAATATTACTTTGAGATATACTTTTCTAAAAAGGGTGCCCGGAAAAAATATTATAATTCTTAGAATTCCGTGAGTCGGCAAGTTGGAAGACAACTGATCTACATTAAGTACCTCCTTTCAGTGAGTGTTTGGTCATACCAGACTGCCTGGCGTTAATGGAGCTATATCTCAAATTAAAATATAAAGACAGAGTCACCTGTACCCCCTCTCCTCAGTTCACCAGTGGTATCATGATATTTCCCCTAGAAGATCCCTGACCTCTTGCAGTGTAGAAGACAGAAACAAACCACTTTGACTCGCTTCTTCAGGGGCAGTTTTAAATCTTCTTCTTATTCTGATAGAATAATTTAATCTATTCTATTCTGAACCAAGTGTTACATTAGCCAATCATTTTCTAATTGTTTGGAATTTTTCAAAATAGAATTTTATCCCCAATCGATTCATGGTTTTGAATTTTCTTCCATATCACATCCCTTCTAGTTTTTCTGGACTTGCAACAACAACACATTTAATAAGTGCTATGTATTGTTCAAGAAATTTTCTTTATAATTCCATCAATAAATTACACTCCCCCTTTTGTCAAATTTAGGGAACGCAAAAAGGAACGTAATAATCTTATTCGTATTGAATGTCAACCAATGATATAATGCTGGAAATAGCTGCCAATATGTAAAAACTTGTTGTCATTAAATTTGTTATTCAGATAAAACAAGGAGGTACCGTAAGGTTTTAATTACTGCTAAAAAAACCAAGTATATAGATAAAATTTATTCTGCATATAAATTGACACTTAAGTACATATTGTTGTAAACCTCAACTAGTTATGATGATTTGTTTGATTTCAGGAAGCCACAGATAGAATACTCAGGAGGTATGGAGAACATAGGATTCATTCTGCATAATTCTAAAATGATGGTTTTCAAAAGGTCAAGAAACGCAGAGAGAAATATGCAATTCTTAATGATGATTGTGTATATATAGAGGGAGAAAGAAATCTTAATGGTACAAAAATTATATATATATCGATAATTGTTAGTATTATTTAAAACTTTACTATAACTTTTGAATAAAAATTGCAATTTTCGATATTGCGGATTACTTCAATGTATGGCTTCCTAAAACAAAATAAGTAACACGAATAACTATAATTAAATGATAACACAGCGTACATAAGTATTATTCAATATATATAATAAATTTTATCTTGATATCTCGGTTATTTCTTGGTATCAATTAAGCCTTGCGTGCCTCTTCGAGTATTAAGGAACATGTCTGTAACTAAACACAGACGGAATAACGTCTTTTAATTTATTTTAATATATTTATAACCTAGTCTAAATATTAATATTGAATTTTTCAGATATATAGTAAAACTTCCTCTCAGTTAACTAGAAAAGTGAGTTTCTAAATTTGAACGATGACATTATTTAAGAATTAAAAGGAATATGACATCCTCATTTTAGTTCTGACATGCATTCGTTATCTTAGCTAGTTTCGCACGCAATTTCGACATTTTATCAAGGAAAATGTCAATTAAATGACGCCTTCCTGTATTAGTTAAAGTTGTAAATTACAGAGTTAACAGTACCTCACTAAGGTAGAGTATATTATGACGAGATAATTTAGAGACAAAGGAAGTCTCCCCATATTTTCTTAAAATTTAGTATAATGAACTTATCATTATTTTGTTTCATGATTCATATATTTGACTGTTTCTGTTATAGCATGCAAATATAAAATGTTATTCATTTCTTTTGATTATTTCGATCTAGGTTTATTATTTATAGAAATTCCTCCCAAAACACGTTTTAATATGATTCAAAACAAACGAAATAAATGCATTAAAATAAAATGGAATATAATAAGCGTATTTAAATTGAATGCATATAAATATTCACATATAAGTATCTTAGATCTAATTTTCATAAAATGTATACTGATGCACCAACAAATCCTAAATTCTGATATCAGATGATTCATGAAACATGATATATGAACTCCCATACCAAGAAAGAACTTATTCTTATATTTATGCAATAAAATGTGTGAAATTTCCTGTAAAATTCTTCTAACAGATTGCGGCAACTCGCCAACAAACAGATCGTTCGCCGATTGTGGAGACTGCATAGCCATACCTGGCTCTTGCGTCATCAAACATCACCATCACTCGCCGATTGTGTCGACTGCCAAACAGGTCCTACAGGCGCTACGAGGTGTTCCTCGCCAAAGACAGCAACCCTGGTCTGCGCGCTTCTTACCTTCACAGTACAGACAGACACTTTCACTTTCCGAGTTGCCCTGTAACTTCATGCTCCCTCGGAGCCCCGTTGTAGCGCATCTAAAATATGCGTTGTACATAGTTTAATGCTGTGTTAGTAAAGAAATACTTAAGGTTTAAATTGTGTCTGTATTATTAACAACAGCGGCAGCAATGGTGACTCTGATTAAGAATTACACCTTTATCTTGGATTGTTTTCTCAATCATACTATTACCAGTTCTGGCAATACATTTCGAATCCTCTTCTCCCTCGGAACGTAGAAATAACCTGTCATAAATAATCCTATTTTGAAATAAAATGGTATATTTTCATTACTCTATATTTTCAAGATTTTCAAACTTACCTTACACATACCGATGCATTTCACGTATATCTTTTCCCTTTGTGCCATATTTAAAACTAAACCATGTTAATAGAGTGCACTATCTCCATACATCCCCCTCCGATAGGTAAAATGTGCATAATCATGTAAGTTTACTTGCTTATTTACTAAGTATTTAACTCATTTTAAATTTAGTTTGATAATAATTCGAGATAAAAATCAACGTTTTTATATGGTGGCAAAGTTTATTAAAATATTATTTAAAACTGGTCGCAAATATCTAAATATTGCGTCGTTAGGCAGGAAAATTTGATGACACACTGATACACACACAGACAGACACACACCAAGTGAAATACATAAAAACGTTAAAACTAACTAAAATTAATTAATTCATCCGATAAATTCAATAGTTGGAATGCAGTTTAACCCAACCACCCTTGGGGACAAGAATTATTTGGCAGTATTTTGACAAATGTGGCTACCCTGGTCCGTTTTACAGACTTAACGATCAGCCAAAAAAATCGCCAAGTTTGGTGCCAATTTTTGAAATCGTGCTAAGTGGTTGGGCTAATCTGCATTATTAAAAAATATATTAATTAAAACTTGTCGCAAATGTCTAAATATTGCATTGTTAGGTGACTAAGAATGATTCCCAAAGTTTCAGAGCTCTAGCTTGATAGGAAGTTTGTTAAATTAACGATTGAAAATTTGATGACACACACACCAAGTGAAATACATAAAAATGTTTTAAGAAAGCAAGAATTCAACTTTAAAAGTCCCAGATTTACAGAAATATTCACTCTTTATTTTTGGTCTGTTTTTTATTGTGTCTGCGGCCTAACTGTGTTAATCTTAGCATTCATCCTAGACACTAGCTAGTAATAAGTATCCCAGGTCCAAAGGCTACAGAAGCGGTGATAAGAACCATTTTATGGGATTTCTTAGACCCAGATAGAATTTAGATTAACTTAGTAGCTTGGCCAACGTGTTCACCAGACTTAACATCATTGAACATGCGCTTTACAGAATTGTTTCACAAAGGAATCATCTGTCCCGAGCAGAACAGGAGCTCTATAGCGTTTTGAGAGATGGATAAGGTACAATATCTCCCCCCCCCCACACACAGGTTCAGTGGAGAGCCTATTTAACCGATGCCAAATGCGAATTGGCATGCGAAGAAGTCGGATCTTTTACTAAATAACTTATCGATCATCATTCCGTCTTGAAAGAAGACTTTTTGTGACTTTAGAAAATGCAACAAGAAGCCGGTTTTTCTTTTTTTTTTTTTTATTTTGAATTTCCACGTGGAGATATCTGTTACATTTTGCATTGCAATGAATACATTGCACTTTTATTAAATATATAACAAGTTCCATTCCTTTAATCAATTTCTGTAATTAAATATTCAAAAAAAAAAATGCTGAAGAACATCAAGATTGGATTTGAAAGAGTCAAATACATGTACAAATATAATTCCATTTCTTAAAATTTCAGAAATAAAAATTTTAAAGATGACTCTACGTTTCTATATGAATAAAATTTGTTGTCACATTTTTCATGCTGAATTTGGAAATTTCTGTTCCCTTACAAACCAGCTATTATATAAGATGATGGGCTATAAAATACTTTTGAATATTAAAAGACTGATAATGTTATGATATCTGGCACCTGTGGGTTGAGAAAATTGTGGCAGCCCTTCCTCTTTGTTGAGAAAGGTGTTGCCAGTGTATTAAAATCAAAGGGAACCTATACTTATGAGTGAGATGTTAGATCGGAAAGGAAACACGGGAGATGTATGGAGTTAACAAAAGAAAAGCTTAAGAATATGAAAAAGTTTTTGATTCTGAGCCTAGTAAAAGTAAATGAGAAAAAAGACCGAACACAGGCATTACAAATGTAACAATTCTTTTTAATTTTGTTTTATTGCCTTACTATTTGATTGCAGAGTTCTCTATAGTGAAAAATTTTGATTTTTAAATTTTTGTTTTACTAAATCTCGGCCCTACACCCAACTTAACACTTATTTGAAAATTTTTTCAAATCCTTGCAGTATAACCGGAGCTTCTGAATACTGTCAGTTTTTAGTTTATCTGCTATATATTTTACTGACCCGATATAATGTTAAATAATTATATTTTTGTATGGTTATTATTTTGTTTATTACATTTCTATTCGTTTTAATAAAAGCAACTATACAGATCATTATAACTCTTACGATATTAAATGAATCAGATCCAACCCATTATTATATTTAATACGCCAGTTACGTAATATCGCTTTGACACGGGACAGTTTATAATAATAATTATATATTCTTCATGTAGTTATTATCTCGCCTATTTCATTTCTGTCCTCTGATGTACTGCAGTACCATAGAATGTTATACTTCTTCGATTATCCGATATCAACCTTCCATTGGATTTACTGTTTTTTACTGTTTTTATCGCAAATTACTGCTAATATCTTTCTTGAAATTAGTAGTTGTTACATATTTTTCTTCTTTTGAACAATGGGAAAAGTTAGAATAAACATATCCCATATATAATCGATAACAATTTCCAGGTTCAACGAGACAAATTGCGATCTGTGAGATTCAATATCGAGAATATGTCAGTTTTTTATATAATTTATTTTCTTGGAGCAGACATTATCTTGTTTATTTTACATTCTTTTCTTCAGCGTACTACAGCATCAGGGGTTATTATACCTTTTATAATTACTTGATATCATACTTTCAATAACTTCGTTTATTCCAAATTATTTCCAGCATTTTTCTTGCAATTTGGGACTGTTATATATATATATATATATATATTTGAGTATTGGAAAAGTTGGTATAAACTCGCAATTTATAGCGACTCCCTGGAGGAAATGATAAATATATTTCCATTCCGAGATTCAGTACCAAGAATGCACCATTTTACATTATGTACCAAGAATACATCATTTTACATTATGTACCAAGAATACATCATTTTACATCATGTACCAAGAATACATCAT
>BMAW01047235.1:28940-51348 GCA_019974015.1 Nephila pilipes | reverse complement strand
TGTACCAAGAATACATCATTTTACATCATGTACCAAGAATACATCATGTATGAATTTTAGAAGAATAACCATAAATTCAGGTATTAAATTTAAGCGAGATAGGGCATATCAAAATGATTCAGAATTATATAACAAACCGTTACCAAGCACATCTTGGAAACTTTTTGCAGAGGCGCATGTAACGAAAAGATATATTAAGACATAAATTACGAAAAACCTTCATTACACATAAATATTACAAATGCTGCAATACTTGATTCCATGCTGTTATAAACTATTCCACTCAAGCAGAGATATTCGTAAGTTTATACCCTTACAAGCAATGTGCCAGCATCATACTTATGGACCGTAGCCACGGTAGCCTAGTGGTTATAGTCGTGGACTGAATGCTGGACTTGATTTTGTTAAGTAATGTGATCGAGCACTGATGTCACTAACCCCCCCCCCATTTAGTGGGGTTGATGGATGTCTAATCTGATTCAGATTCCAAGCCCTCTTTATCTGTGAAGTGAAGATTTGGAGAGGGAGGTGAAAGTTCAGGTGTTATCCTCGTCACTTGACCGAGGCTCAAAATTGCAAAGTCCTTCTCCAATAGCCTCGTGTTGCTTCTCATTGCGACGTTAATAAACAATCAAATGCACAAATAAATAAATTACGGCACACTATATAAAACATCTAGTTTTAGCATGACAGCAGTGCAGGTGATTCTTGCAATCAGGTCAATTTCCAAATCAACAGGTGCTTCATGCACAATATTTTTAAATGCCTCAAATAGAAAAAAAATCGAGCCCGCTTAAATCTGGAGGTGATTAAAAGTCTGAAAATTTACGGAGTACTTTCTCTAGTAAAAGTGCAACATAGTTATTACTGAATTTTAAAACTTAAAAATAGTATTCCACAATTATTAAAGAGAGAGAATAAAAATAAAAGAGCTATAAGAATAAAGGAACAGCGATAGTGGTATAATTCAAATAGTCACCCTCCTAATTTCTGTCCACTGACTGGGGTGCTTAACTTTCGCGGTGAGTATAAACCGGTGTAGTGATGTTACGATGGCTTCTAAATTCGCAGACGGTCAGAAGTGAGTAACATTAAGGAGTACCTTTCCTGCAGCTAATATATACTTCCGCATCAGAACTATTGAATTTATAGAATGAGACATTGTGAGTTTTCAAAATTAATACATAGAGAAATAGAAAGAAAACAGAAAATACTCATAAAGAATATTGGAAGGGAAAATAAGGTATCCTAAGTTTGTAGTTTCCAACCAGCGTATGAAAAAGCAAAGCAGGGGAACAGGCTCAAAAACAGCACTCGTAATTACAGTAACAGTTGTATGATGAACGTTTATCTAACCAGCTTACTAGTTTGCATTACGGATAAACCTTCCAAATATAGACTGACTCCTCTCAGGCTCTCGGCGTATTAATATCTGGACGGTAAGCTATGATGTCACACGGAAAATTCAGGAAAAATCCTTAACTTTCTTCCGACTCGATATTTCGACAAAATTGTAGCATTTTCTGGAATCTTCGATTTGTTGCCAAAGTTGTCAGGTTTCTCACGAAGTCTACAAATCCATCGCCTAGACAAATGGACCATTGCTTCAATTTCCCTTTGCGGACTAATAAAGTCGCTGTAAATGCCTTTCTTTTATAAGAGAACCGTTGCAGTACAAAAGTCATCTCATATTTGAAACAATATTCGCACAAATTATGATGCACATGTGAAAAAAAACAGTGGCACTGTAAATGTCTCTGAGGGAACAGCTTTCGACAGTCGTTGAGCTAATCATACATTACCATCCGCTGTTCGATTAACGATAGCTCATGAAGCCAAGTGGTTTTGGTCGCGGACTTGCGGCCAGCGGGGTTTCCGTTGAGTCGTGAATTCAAGTCCTGATGCCCCTAAAATTCCAGGCTGAGGCACGCAAAACCTTGTCGATGTCCCAAGTCCTCCAAGTTGCCATGGTGTGGAAATTCTGATAGGGAGGTTCCTGGTTAGATGGCATCCTTGTCACTTAACAGAGATTCAGAATTACGTGCGAGTTATCCTTTCCCAATATCCCTGCTTCTCAGCACGATGTTAACAAAACAGTCAATCAATCACGCGTCTAAACGTTTTGATGTTGGATCGTTGGCGTAATCCTAATCCAATAGAAATATATGAATAACAGAGATATTTAAGATACAGCAGAACCACGATTTTTTTGGCATTTTCAGTTGGAGATAATAAATAATATTCTTTAATTGGCTATTAAAGAAGGACTCTCAATTATGAACCTCGGTCAAATGAAGAAGATGGCACCTGCCCATTCAAAACTCCACAACACGATAACAGGAGACACAATTAACATGCATCAGTCTCGGATTTAACATGCATCAGTCCCACTATTTGGAGGAACATTCATGAGGTTTCGCATCCACGACTCAACGCAAACAAAACTGGTCACATGCTCGTGACCATGACCACTTGTTTACCACAGCCGCATACGTTTTGGTATGAGATAGTGGTACCAAATCACGTGCCTCTCTCGGTGTATTACTGCCATTCAAATTTATGAGGCGACAGCAGTGACTGAATTGCATCGTCGGGAAATCGTGACCGGCCTTTAAGTGAGGGTTCGTAGCCCAGTTCCAACAATGAGCCGTCACTTATCGAGGCTAATGCACGTAAAATATATTGGGACTAAAAATTCTCACATTTGCGAGGCGTTCAATTTCAGAAAATGGGGTGCCATCTCAGATACTATTCTCGTCGCTTTGTCATGGTTTAAAACTACGAGGACCATTACTAATAGTCCACGTTGCTATTAAATTTGAAGTTAGCCCGTTCGCTCCTAGCGAATCACAGGCGATACGGTCGTTTTGGCTCTCCTATGCCCAACATATCATGGGTGATACGCTTCGTGAGTGTCTTCTATGGTCCAACGTATCAATAGAGATACGCTTGATGAGAACGTTTTATTTGATTTCTTAATGTTACTATATGGTGTTACAATACCGCGAAATCTATATAGATAGGTTATTTGGAGTTTGACCTTGGTAATATGGGCTTGGATTTCACTTCTGGCTACCAAGAGGGGGGTAATTGTTAAAAGCCCATGTTGCGGCGGGGCTCTTTAAATGTAATGACATGATTTAAAGGGTGCACTTGCATTCGGTTTGCGTTTTTCTTTCTTGCTTGCTTCTTAGAAGTTCGAAGGAGAATTTATGGCTCTTTATGGGGATTAGGGATTTTGATAGCAGATGTTCTCAGCTGTTCGTTTCATTCGGTCAGTTTTTATTTGTAGCGATAGTCATGACGAAAAGAAAGTATTTATCTGATACGGAAATTTGCGAAATAATGTGTGAATCTGACAGTAATGTTAGCGAAAATAATCCAAATCTGTACATAGACATTAAATTAAAATAAAGGGTGCGGGACTAAGATGTGCCCTTTGCTCAAAAGCTTGCCTGAAGCGTCAAAATATGTGTGTAAGACATGTGACGTTGTACTATGCAATGCATTTTTTTTCATATAAATATGCCATACAGCAAAACAAGATTTATCTTTTATACGTATATATTCCATATATACATTATTACGCCATGAAACTTATTTAAGACATCTAAATATATTTTGTATTGTCTTAAAAGTATGATTTTTTATGTAATTTTATGTATAAAACATTCAATTTTCAATGAAGTCTTTTTTTCTTTTATATGTATTAAATGTTATGCATTTTGAATAATATATGTAAATACCAAAATATTTTAATGAATAGCCGATTTTAGAGGAATTTTTTTCACGAATTAGGCTTAATATCCAAAATCATCTGGGCACAGCGTGACACTCCGCGGTAAGAAGCCGCGGGCCAGAGGAGCATTTCTTTTTTCTCCCTCCTGTAGCGAAAAGGGTTATTAAACAAACAATCAAATTTTTAGCTGTATTTTCAACATCCTTAAGCAACTTCTAAAGTGACATTAATTTAAGACCCTATCAATGTTTATCATTTAATGATACTGTTTATAATTTAAAACTTCTATTATTCATAGTCTAATAAGCATTTTATGTAATGAGTAATATTTGGAAGCATTAAAGTAGAACTATGTTATTAAGTTTCCCAAATGTGAATAATAAATATTACGAGTCTTTTAAGATGAATAAATTTTTCAAAATTATGTGGCACTCTCTAAAGTGATTAGTGAAGTTAGTGACTTAAAGACTGTTCAACTATCTAAATATTCATTAAGTCGATAGTAAATGTCATTTATGGGTGTTACAGAACAACGAGCAGAATATAAAATGCTATAATATATTGATTTCATGGGACATTTATCAATTATTAACGATGTTGTCTTTAGTAAAATTAACTGCTTAATTGCAAATTTCATTTTAAAGGAATGTAATTTCTTACAGATTACTACTATTTTAGTTATTGATTCTCTTATAAATAAATATTAAGAATCATTTTTATAAATAAAAGTCATCGTTTCATTATTTATCGGAAAAAAAGTAAGATAATTAAGGTTTGCTGTATTGGTTTTTTTTATTATATTCATATATATACTAATAATCTAAACATGTACTAAAACTATACGTTTTCTTAAAGATATTTTCCCATTTTTTTTTTATATAAATGTTTCTGCATTAGTAATATTAAAAACACAATCAAGTAACATATAGTTACGTTTAAAGGAGCAAAGCATAATATTCAAACATTTATTGCTTTTGAATTAGTAATATAGAACTGATTCTTGAAAACTTATTTAATAATTCATTACGATTGGCTCAAAACTACAAAAATTTGATATAAATATTCGGGTTTTATATCATGTACTATTACATGAAATACGTTATAATTTTACATGGAAAAAAAAATTTAAAATTCTATATCTATATTAAATCTATCATTCACTGTTCGCGAGTGGCCACGGTAGAATAGTGGTCATGGTCGTGGACTCACGACAGGCAATTTTCCTGGAGTCATGAGTTTGAGGCCTGATGCCACAAGACCCATCGTGTAGAAAGGCTGATGCGCATTAAACCTGTCAAGGTCCCAAGTCTTTTCATTGGAGGGGTGTGGAAGTATGGAGAGGGAAGTTCAGTCCTTATCATATAATCGAGGCTCAAAATTACGAGATCCATCCCCTATAGCCCTCGTGTTGCTTCTCAGTACGACGTTATTAAATAATCATAATCATTGCTATCAAAACTCTTTCATACCTCTAAAATTTCTAAATAAAGAGGCATATTAACAGAGTAGTATTTGTAATATTGAACAATATTATACTGAATATAAACCTCCTAATCTGATAAAACAGAAATACTTTCAAGCAATAAGTCCATTACTAGATTTTGAAATGTGTCATTAAAAGGAAAATGCATCACATTTCCAAACACATTTTTAATATATATACAATTGCATATAATGGAAATTTAAAAGACATTTAATATTTTATTTTTCATTCATTGTTTTCTATAATTTGTAGAAGCTGTGAGTTCATTCTACTTAGTAAATTTCAAATCTTTTCCTTTACATTAGATTCTCCATGTTTTACAGTCCGTTGAACATTTTGCCACAGTTTTTCATTGAGATCAAACGATTCGGATAACATTTGGGTCAGGTATGTGATATGGTCAAAGTAAGACTGTGACGTTGGGCCTATTCGCTGTTTTCTCTTCACTAACCTTGGGGACTTTTAATTAAGATTGATTGCACATCCAAAAATGAAACGTGATTATGTAAATCGAAAGCAGGTAGAAATGAAGTGAAGCAGGAAAGTTAGGAAATATATAAACTCAGATTGAGAGTCGCGATAGAGAGGTTGAGTGGTTCTAGAGGTTGAGTAGTTCTAGAGGTTGAGAGGTTCTATAGATTGAGTCGTTCTAGCATTTGGCAATTGTTCCAGAGTCGAAGCCGGAGCCGGGAATTGTTACAAGTTATCGGTTAGTTAATGCATACTAGAAGTCAAGATAGCCTCAGTGTGTTCTTAATGGTAAGAGTAAATTAGATTATTACTGGTAGATCGAGTTAATATAGTTAAGGCCTTGTTCGGGAGAGCATTTATATTTGTCGTTATATTAGCAATAAACCAATAAATACTGTATGTATTGGTCTAACGTCTCCTTGGTTAACTTATTGACTCTTAGTGTTGGTACATTGAGTTTAGCTATGGCACAAGAGACAAACAGGAATGGTTTGCCGTCACAAGACGTCCTAAAGCTCCTTCTCAAAGATTGTCTTAATATAATAGGCAAAGCGCACAGATCAAAACCTTGTTGAAGAGCAAACCAACCTGTCTCCGAAAAATTCCACACCCAACACATGATCTTATTCAACAAAAAATTGCCAAATGCCTCAGCTGTAACGAAGCCTGTAAGTCTATGTACTAATATATGTCTGTTATATTTCATTCATGCCCAGACAAAAATACATCCAAAAGAACTTTGTAGTTTTTTCCGATTAGGAACACTTCTAATATTTTTTGCTCCATGTAGGATATTTCATTATTCGGGCAATTCGTAGAGAATAGTTTTTCATCAATGAACACCACATAACTCCATTTCTGGTTATTTTTTATACAAGTGTTTGCAATATTTATTCTATACACTGTATGAAATATTGTCATGGGCAAATATTTGTCCACCTGTTTGTATCAAAATTCTAAGCGCTTCAGTTCGTATTGAATGGAATGAAGAGACAAGTTTATTTTAATCATCTCAACAAATTTACGAGAAGTAACTACAGTTGACGATTCACGTATTTGATGCACCGCTCGCTTTATTCGAGCCGAAGCTTCCGCTGTTTTCTTTTTCTATCATAGTCTTTCTTTACAATATATTCTACAGTAGATTTAGATAAGCACATGCTATTTTCTATTTCCTGAAGAGATTTCCTTGTTTCTTCATCACTAATTTAGCAATACACTTCTATTCCATACTGAAGTTTGAGTTTGTACTCTGATTATGAATTGTAGTCCATTGCTGCAACTTCATTTAACTATGTACCGGTAATTTTATCTTGTAGTATAGATAACGTATAAAAATAATTTTTATTCAAAATTAATAAAATACAATTAAATGATCGGTATTTTGGTTAAGAGTTTAAAGAGAAAATCTTAAAATACAATATATATATATATATATATATATATATATATATATATATATATATATATATATATATATATATATATATATATATATATATATATAAAGTTTACACTTGTCCTTTACATTCATGGCGTATATAGTGTTTTCGTACATTATTTACTATTTATAATTTTTATTATGCACGAAAAAATATTTATAGTTTTTAGTGTATATACAGAGTTTAGTTTAAATTGTATATAACGTTTCAAACAATTTCTTTGAAAAATTCCACATTAACTAACAGATATAAATTTTCAGTTATAGAGTGTACGTTTTATTCCAGGCACACCATTCTAAAATTTTTATTCACTACTTGATATAAAAATATTATATCGGGTCTATTTCGAGAGTTACTTTTATAAATGATTAAAATGAAATCAGAAAATCAAACTACATTTTCAATAACCTTCACTGTTGACTTTAGTGAATAAAATTACAAGTATCCACTTTTTTTCTTTTTTCCTGAAAATGTTCTATAAATCAGCGAAGAACTCCGCCTACGCTGTCAAAAATATTCGATTGAATTTGTTCGGATATTTTTATTATTTTTGACTTAGTAAAATCATGCAGCCTCTATTAGAAAGAATCGTATTTCTTCTGGGGAACGATTGATGTAGGTTGGTATATATATTGCGTTTCTGTTTCCTACTAAAATTGTATTCTTTCAATATCTTCGCAGAAGCATGACGATATAGTTCAATAATTCAGTATCTTTTTCAAAAACTTTCTATACATTCGCATTTTTATATTTACTTTATCGTGTTTATGTGAATATACTAGTTCGCTATTTTTATCCATATGTTCTGCATGAACCGGGTTTGTTTAATAAGTATGGAGTACTGATATGTTTCCACCAATGGGAAGGGATATATGGTGTTGTATATTCTATTGCGTATTCCCCTTCAACTAACACTTTGGAATATTATTTCTTAAAATGGTACCTAAATGGAAATATATCTCGCAAAACATGTCCATATTGAAATGAGAGCGGAAAAAAAGTCTTTATGACGAAAAAATTGCTTTTATAAATCGATAGAGAGACTGAAATACCATTATTAGGTACACACAAATTCTAAGCTCTACTAATAATTTTGCAAAGATATATATCACAAAAACAAAGTGTCTTAGATTTAATCTTCCAGAATTCCTCGGATGTGCTGGTACCCTTAAATGAATTTGTTAAGATTGGAAATTCTTACCAATACATGAAATATGATTTATGCAGATTATATAAGAAGTAGTTAATTAAAATTAATATAATTTAGGAAATGAATATATAACCAGTGAAGTGCTTAGCCCGTTCAAGACCGGCGAAGGGAGAAAGAACCGCTCCCCAGCCCTGCTCTCTCTGAAAGTATACGCATGCACGGGACCAGACGATTTTTCTCATTAAAACTAATTTCATATAAAATTCATATAAAATCATCCCTGCGATTTAATAAGATGAACCTTCCAGATTATAATCATTGATAGCATTTAACTATACGGTAGTAAAATTTTTATGACATCTAAAAAAAATAATTGCGAATTTTAAAGAAATTATATTTATTTTGATAAAAAATATTATACAGCTACTAGAATAACAACAATTATAAGTGACAGGTTTTTTTATATTTAAAAGTATTTAAAATTTAGTTAAAGTATTAGAGAACTGGATACAAAAAATATATGATATAAATGAAATAAAATTACTAAATAATACTTAAAGCTTTTGAAGCTTAGGATATATTTCGAAACACTATTCAGGACACCTACGTTGCACATTTTGCATTTATAATATGTCCAATTGCGTTTTTTTTTATTTCTTTTAAGGGACCTTTTTTGCATACAACACGTTGTCTCCTCGACTTTTTTCACTCAGATATTTCAATCCTTTCTCCATGATAGCGAACATAAAACTGATCCAAATACATACAAAACACCATCTTGCGAACAATAAGTCTACTCCCAACCCTAACCAACAAACCTTTCAATTCCCTCCACTCCGTTAAAATACAAAGAAAAATCCAGCGCGCAGTAAATCACAGCCTTTTAAATGCACAATCGGAACAAAAGCGAACAAACGCAATTCTTTGAATTTTCTAATTTCCCAGATTTAAAAGCAAAAAGAAGGAGGGGGAAACAAAAGCGGGAATTGAGGATCAACACTCTGTGGAACGATATTCGAAAATGCAACAAATTTCAACCACTATTAAGTTATCGTTAAAAATTCAAATAAGACTTCCAATTTGAAATCACACCAGTGTGATCATGGGCCCGGTGGCACAGAAACACCCGTCACATATACGATACCGTTGTCCTTGAAGAGAGAATCGCATGATCACGAATACATGATCATGGTCCTGAACGGGTTAATAGAGGTTGGAAGTCGGTTAAAGGTAGAAAAGGGAGCTGAAGTTAAAAAGAAGGACCACTGACCATCTTGCCAAGCGTGAGAGATTTTTGGATCATAGAATTAAGGACTCGTATTTTATTTTCGTTTGATCTCAGCACTTGAAGCTAAATAAGAAGAATCTAAACATTAAATGAGACGCGTTTATAGATTACTTGCCATAGATTATAGAGATAATTTATAATTTATGGCAGATTATAGAACCTAACCTGCGCCAACCAAGCATTGAGAATGCTCATTCGTACACGTTTTTGGTCTAACGTGAGTAAACGTGGCACTCAACGTGCGGACACAGTCTTCTCATGCTTAAGTCTTGATTCAATATGTCACAAACACGTTCTTTGGACATATTCCTCATCTCTATTTTCTCTCTCACTTAATTCGATGATCGTCTAGCACTATTTGGTGAACTTTAGCGATTTTTTCGACAGTGGTTGCTGTTTTTGTACGTCCCAAAAGTTCACCGTCTCCCAAACGGTACGGCGATATTTAAATTCATCTGTCCAAAATTTCACGGTGACAAATGATGGTTCAGATTCCCCGTACTCAACGTCCAACTAATATCTGATATGCGTAGCCATATTGCCTTTCAAAACCCAATGTTTATTGGCAGCTCAATACCCGATTTTTTTTCCATTTTCACAAACCACACTCAATAGAATCACTCAAACGATTATCAAACTGAAACTGCTCGACCTCAATGGCTGAAAATTTAATGAGTACATGTCAAAAGATGCGCAACCACATTCCCTAGCTTTTATTGACGAGTGCTGCCATCTTCGCGTTAAGGTAGGAAACTTTTCATATGACCCTCGTATTTATTATTTGACGATCGGTATTAAAGAACCTGTTTATCCGTCATGAATGATTTTTTCTTCATTTGACTGATGTGTAATTTACAATCTCTATTTGTAGAAGAGATAGGGGGTGGGTGTGATGTCAGCAAGGAGACCCGTTTCTTTGAGTCATTGAAGTGTAGAGATCTCCTTCAAACTGAAAGTGTTCAGTTCTAGGTTGCAAGTATAAGTGCCTCAAGCAGTCGAGCGCCATTGAGCCAACAAAGTTTGCGTAAAACTGAAAAAATTCGCTAAGAAGACTTTTCATCCGTCAAGCTTACAGAGACAAATTCATGTCCATAGCAATGTTTTTGAGTGGCATCGAAAACTCAAAGATGTGAGGGAAGACGTCGTTACTCTTTTCTTCTGTGATTCGAAACGTGTGTAGTGTAAGGAGTTTGAGCCTACGGGAATAAAGTTAACAGTTAGTTTTTGTATGCAGAAATTTTGATTATCAGGGTACGACCGCGTCTGAGATAAATCGCCAATACCTGAATGATTCGTGACAACAATGAGCAAAGTCACATATCGTGAATTGTGAGAAAAGTACTAACCAAATACGATAGTGAAACGCTTCTTCGACCACTCTACATTCTTGATCTTACTCACTCTGATTTCTTTTTCTTCTATGGGATAAGAAAATCCTGAAAGGACAAAGTTTCCGGACTTGTGACTCATTTCAAGCGAATGCGACGGGATGCCGGAACAGCCTTTACGGTTGCCCAGTTCCAGTGTATGTCTGGAGATTGGAAAGACGACGGAAATCATGTTATTAATGCAAGAGGGTCATATTTTGAGGATTATTAACTCGCTATATATGTACAATCTTCAATAAATATTTTTTTTTTATTTTAGTCTCGATACTTACTGGAAACGCCTTGTATAACATCTGAAATATGTTCGTATGTAAACTTTCAACAAACCTAATGGATTTTAATATCACAAATGTAATGCACACCTTGATTAACATCTTAAACATGTTCGCAAACAAAATTTAATTCAAACTTAATGGATATTAATATTACAAAATTAATATACATCTTGTATAACATCTTAAATATGTTCGCACGCAAAATTTCATACAGAGCAAATGGATGTTAATATCACAAAAGTATTGTATCTTTAATATACATAGAAGCTGTTGTAATAAATGTAATATAGTATAATATTATTACAGAAAATATACATCCTTACGGCTCAATATTTATGGTGATTTTATGTAATAACCTGAAGGAAAATTGCTTAGAGCATGATTTTATGGCTTTAATTTAATACAAGCAATTTTTTAAATTACAGTTACATATAAAACGATTTGCAACTAAATTTATATTTTATTAGATATCAAAATCACGTTTTCCAAGAAAGAAATGGTATTTAGAAAACATCAATAAAAAGCTGTTATACTAAATATAATTTAGTGATTGTCAAAAATTTTGTTGCTGTTTAGGCTAAACAATTACTAATATTGTGACCAATGCGTGATTCTTAATACCTAGTATAAAGGGCAATTGAATGCATTATGTGACCCTAATATATTATAATAAAGTTGAAGTCTTTAATTTTTTAATTTAATTTTGATTTTAAAAATAATTTTACCCCCTTTAAATGCTTATTTTGGAGAAAACAAATAAGGAAAGGTGTAGTAACAGGGAAGAAATATGGTCTTGTAAAGAGTTCTTAATTTTAAATAAGACATCATTATTATAAGGAAAACAGATCTGAAGAAGAAATATAATTTCAAGTAATCCAATTGTATTTTTATGGAAATCAAATGTAGTAATACCTCCTGTAAGGTACACCTCCAAACAAGGGACATCTATATTTAAAGTTTAATTCTATTGCCTCCGGTCCTTTTGAATATGCAAACCTCAATGTAAAGAAATATGGTCTTAATAAGGAGCACCTCTTAATAAGAGACACTCTATTTAAAAGACATTGAAAAAAGTTTCAAAAATAAAATAAAGTTAGAGAAATAAATGAAAATAGAAATCCTCTTTGTGAGTAATGTTTTGAGAATTCAAAAGCATGTTTGCGCTAACTGAAAGATGGCATGTTCGCACTTACTTACCGGCAAGGGCACAATAATTTGAAACGTTTATCTCTCTTCTGAAAACTGCTTTTCAATAGGGAAACGAGAAACAAAACATTGAGAAAAGCAAGATCTGCTGCAATCAAACTGATACTTCACATTCAATGAATTCGTAATCCAATTATTCTTGCTTCAGCTCTCAGTAAGAGGAAGAAAACAATGTTAGCAAGCTGTAAGGCAATCGAAGACAGGGAGAAAGGAGGATCAAACTCTATAAGAAAGCAGATTTTCAAATCTCATTTCAAGTGCCCTCAGTGAAAATATATCGTTGAAAATAAATTGGTTGAACTTGTCAGAATCAGTGGAAGAGCTCAAATATAAGAATACTTAGAAATCGATGAGAATTTGTGTACTAAAAACACCAATGACGGAGTATTTCAACTGTGTTTGATGATGTAAGTTTTAACAAAAATAGCTCGGAAAGTAGTAGAAAAAGTGAAAAATAGCCAGTCGAAAAGTGTGACATAAAAAAAAAATCTATATATATGCCTTTTCAAAACACCTCCCAGTTACACACATTTTTAATAACTGTTGGTGATAGTGAAGGACTTTAGATCATTAGCGACTTTAACATTTACGTGGAAAAGGAATGCTTGTAATGCACAGACTTTCAAAAACCTGTGCAATGGATTATTTTCATTAAATTTTTTGTGTACAAACTCTATTGTTGATTTCATGCATTTTTCGCAATAATGAAATTTCAAATGAAGAATTTTTATTTCTCATTAAAATTTTATATTCAAATAAATGCTAATGTATAACTGTTATTTATTTTTATATAATTATTTAAAGCTTGGTTTTTCCTAAATTTCAAATTCAGTTGCATTTTTGGTATGTACCCCCTTGAAGAAGCACTCCTTTATTTAAGGGATCTGATCCAGTGAGTGTCCCTTATTGGGACGTACTTCTGTATAATTATTTAAGCTATTAAAGATGAAAAAACTATCTTCGATTTTGTTATTTTCTTCCAAATCAGTAGCATGATAATCTGACATTTCATATATTTCTTTTTTTGTAAAATTATAATGCGTTTTCTCATATTTTAACTTTTAACTAACTTTGGGACTTCTTTATTAAGATATTTGAATGGAGAGCCTCGGCTTACGAAAGAACTGTAATTTATGTAAATTGACTTTACTACGTTAGAACTGAAGTAAACAGGAAATTATAGTAGAAAGAGATGAGAGATAAGAGGAGATATGGAGAGGAAGTAGCATTGTTTAGTTCACTATATAAGTGCGAGAGAGAGCAAAGTGATCTTCTAAAAGTGTATACTTAATTCGAATCCAGACACAAGAAGTCTATTAAAAATGAATCCAACTTATTCAACCCAAGTATTTGCTGTCAAGATAAGTAGAGTTTTCAAATCAATTTGATATGAAACATTACCAAGCAAACGCTCCATATTAGTAATACATTTTTATATGGCTTATTCTAAAGCTAGAATAAAGTGGCTCAAGATTTTCTTTGCGAATTATTTATTGACTCATGAAGTCTTTTAGTAATAATGAATCCAATTCGTTACAAATACAATAAAATTCGTTATAATATTACATATACTGATCACAATTCATTATTGTAGTTCATTATTTTTCTAAATTTTCAAACACGAAAATATTTTTATGTTAAGCCATCGGCTTAGACAGGCTGCCTCACATTTCAAATCCATAATTACATTACCGGCTGAGAGACGAACTGAGGTGCTGTAGTTTCTTAGTGTTTCATTTGTTCTTCAATAGATGGTAATGTGTTGTAGACTATTCAAAAGCCGATAAAACAATTTATTGAATGGTGTATAACAAAATCAATTTTCCTCAATAGGTCGGAAGTTACAAACAGCTATTTTTGGTAATATCTCCTACTACGCAGGAATAAAAATGGCGTACTGGGAAATACCTCTCTGGGGAGGAATTCAGATTTTTTTTCTTCTAAATTTTTTCCTAATTTTCTTAAATAACTTATTTTTAAAATCAAATTAAATAATAATATAGGGTTTACGACGGGGAACAATATTAGCAAATCAATGGGTAAAAACAAAATATAGAAATAAATTATAATTAGAACTAGATTTTCGAATTGTCATTTCTCAAATAATAGAGCCAGATTTTTATGGGATTTTTTACTTAACAAATACAAATACATTTCTGATATTAAATTCTAATTCAAAGCGTACATTTGTTTCTAATGTATATATTTAAAATAAATAATAAATCATTTGATTTTTTGTTCTACTCATGTCATGCCACGAAACATCTTATCATTATTTTTGTCCGAACGGTGCATGATCGAAAAAAGTTTAAAGATCTCTAGGCTTAGAAGAAAACATTTTTAAATTTTCTCATATGAATTATAAGATTCTATCAGACAGATTTATTTTAAAAAACAACTATAAATGACACTTTAACGTTCTTCTTAATCAGGAATCAGTTTCCCTCGTAGAATTATCCCTTTTCCGATATTAAATATTAAAAGCCTAATTTTAATGAATAAAATGCATTTAAGTAATTGTAACCAATATTGGAGGCAGAGATTGACATTGGCGATTGTATGTGGCTTAATTACTGATTTGTCCTCATAAGCTTGTCTTCTCTGATTAGGTACGGAAATAAATGACCTCGAGGAGTCCTGATGGTCTTTTTATTTCTAAAGGGGGTTTACGATTTGTAGTAAACACGAGTGACGCGCCTGCTGGATACCCTGGTGATCCTTCTCTATTTCTTACCCTCTTTCTTCTCAACCAAGTGTTCCTCTTTTTTTTTCTCTTTTTTCATCGCCTAGATCATAGAAATACCTTATTTGGCGCAACATAGCCATGTTTTGATCTTATGCCATTAAATTCCACCATCTGCTCACTCACTAATTAATGCTAATTTTATCAAGGATATATGAAAAAAGATAATGAATAAGCTTTCTGGTAATTTATCCAAATATTTTTTTTTATTTGCACAGTTCATGTTATGGTCCCCAATAGTCCATTTAATTTCAAGATATGTGCCGAAACAGTTACTATAAATCAGTATTTGACAAGTAAATAATTACAATGTTAAATTTAGTATAAATAATTTTTATGAAAAAAAATAAATAATAAGTATACAATCATTTTTTAAATTTTTTTTTTCTTTATAGTAGGTAGGATTAGTTCAAAACTTATTACGAATTTTTCTTTTTTTGTAGAAATAGGCTTTTAATTTAAGCAATAAATTCTTGCTACATAAAATAATATTTCAGAAATTGCATATGTCATATAAGATAGGGTGAAAATTCTAATTAGTAGGATTCGAATGAAATGAAACATTCGGTCGAAACTTGTCTCATTTATATAAATATAAGCGTCTAAAGACTTCAAACTTCTGAAAGACTTTACTCTGTACGAAACTATAATGATCTACCTAATAATTCGTGAACTGTAACTATGTCTTATATCTCCTAGGTCATATCACGTTCCAATGATGTCTCGATATTTCGAATCTTGTCTGGTTGAATAATATTTATACTGACATTCAAGTTCGGAGTATCAACGTAAGAGTCTACTTAGTAAGACCTTGTGACCATCTAGATAATTGGAATGTCTCGGAAGTAGGTTTATTCAATAGTTTCGACCAGTGGACTGAGGAATAAATAAAACTTAATATCCTGCGCACTTAGAAATTTTCTATTAAACTTATTTTATTTATGACCGGTTTTTCTAGAAAAATATATTTGAAATCATCTTCGTTTTTTAGTCTTAATAGATTTTTTTATCCTTCAAGATTCCATATAGTTTATTTAAAAGAAACGTGCTTGACATTGGGGGGGGATATTTAATATTCTACAAAGTAGCATTTAACATCCTTAAATAAGAATACATTTTTACTAGATATATCTTTCTGTATCATTTTTCGGGCCGTGGAGGCCTTGTCGGTAAAAAGGTCGACCTTGTGATCGGAAGATCGCGAGTTCGACCCCCGCGCCGACCGAAGATCCACCGTGTAAGCTAATGGCGGCTGGTGCATGTTAAATACAGTGGTAAAGTCCTCCAAGTTCCCACACAGATTAAAAGCTCTGACGATACTGGATCGGGGTTATCCCGGGACCCTGATCTGGATCTAAAATTTCGGGATATCTGCGATGGTGCTGCCATATGTTAAGGCAAAAGTTGGACTTCTTCCTGTGCAGCCTAGGATCTAACGAAGCCGCAACCCTCAAATCCTTGCCATGATTCGTAATTTAGGGGTTCATGGACTTGTTGTGATGATACGTGACTAGCAAAGTGATGTAAGCAACACATTTTATAAGATAATTAACGAACAAAAGAACTACGGAACTATATACAAGCTTACATTTTTTGAGGGATTTTTTATGTGTATGCATCCATTTTTCAAAGGAAAAAAATTAATAATTTTCCTATTTTTAAGAATTTGTTTTCTATTTATTTCATATATAAAATATCAAAAGTATAGTAATCTGTGATTTTATCGTGAAAAGTGCCGAAAATCGGACATTGCATGTTTTTCATTAATACATGAATAAATTCAAAATAGTATTCTGAACATCAGAATGTATACAAGGGTACCTTTATTATTTTCTTATTGTTTGTTAACCGTTTATTGACGTCATGCTTAGACGCAAAACGAGAGCTGCTGGTGATAGAACACCTAATTTATAGCTTCAATCAAGACGATGATGATTTCCGGAGCTCTCTAATTCTATTCTTTGAATTTTCATACCACTGTCACAAGACTTTGAGCCCAATAAATTTAACATTCAATGTACTCTCTACAAGACAGATATTTTGGACAAGTCGGACTCGAATCCGCAATCTACATCATGCCCTTGATCCGAACATTTCCTGACCTCTTTTGCGTTAATATTTAAGCCATTGGCTTATTAATATTTCATCTGTCTACTCTATATTTAAGATTTAGTATTAAGAAAATAATTTTAAGAATATTATAAGAATTAGGAGCCATTGAATAAGAAAAATTAGAAGAAAATGATCTAAATTCCTCTTTAGAGGGGTATTTCTTATGGTGCTCCATTCTTACTACTGTGTTGTTGGAGGAACCAAAAAGATGTGAAAGTAACTCGCGATTTAATGAGATAAACTGAATCAGTTATACAGCAGTTAACAGATCTGTTTCCCTGCTTCCCAATAATCCATAACAAGGCACCATCTATTGACGGAAAGAAGGAAACCTTAAGATTCGTTTTATTAACGTCGCATTAGAAGCAACACGAAAACTATTGTTGTCAGACTTCGTGATTTTTAACCTCGGTCAAGTGACGAGAACGACAACTGAGGTGGAACCTCCCTCTTTGTATTTCCACAACATTTAAAAGGACTTTGTGCCTTGACAGATTTAACGTGCATTAGTCCTTGCTACAAGGCGGGTCTTTAGTGGCATCATGGCTGGAACCCACGAGTCTGCAACCATGACCCCTAGACTACCGTGACTGCAAGGAAAACAAAGAAGCTACAGTTCCTCAGTCCGCATCACAGTTGGCAACGTAATGATGGACTTGAAATGTTTTGTCAACTTTTTAAGCCAATGAATTGAAGAACAAAGTTTATGAAAATACACCCCAAACAACAAATGTTGTGAAAATTACCCATCATTCAAAAAATACATGACGTCACACCCAGCATTTTGAAAAGCATTTCTCAAAATATGAGCAAAGGAGTTCAGTTTTGCTTCTTACAAAGTCGCCGACATCTTTTGTATTCGTTGTGAGTATACGTTCAAAATTTTTCTACTATTTATTAGAAGTGCTTTTCATAAAAAAAAAGCATAAAAAATAATTATTTTAAATATCGTTGTTTCTGTATAAAATTAACTAATCGCTCGTCAGGACATGAAATTTTAGAACACCTGATATATTAACAAAATAAGAAAAAAACAATAATATTTTCGATAATGTGATACATAATATTTGAAATCTTTTAATGTTCTGAAATGTTTAATGTTCGGATGCTGTTCTGAAATAGAACATTATACATAATGTAATGTTATACAAGAATTTTCAATATTATAGAAAAAATCATGAGATAAATCAAAAGAGTTTCTTACAAATTTCCCACTTCAAGACAATACTCAAACTAATCAAAAGTTTGATTTTATATGCACCCTTAGAAGACAAAAAAAGTTGTAATTGAAGCATTTCAAATACAAGGTGGAAAATTTGAAAACTCGTGACTTTTTAAGAATTCATATAATTTCATCCAGTTAGAGACAATATTTACTCACCTCTTGCAATATAAAATTAATATAATATGTAAATAACTACGCTAAAAATTCTTTTAACTTGTACATAAATCTTAATCTAACCAATCAGGAATATTATCAGAAATTTTACTTTAAATATAAAATATTACTAAGAAATTTAATGTTAAACAAAATTGTTGTAGAAAGTCGTTACATATATTTTTAAAGGGTTAACTTCTTCAAAATACATTTACCGTGTTCAAATCAGTTACTCTATCATTTTTAGAAATAGCACAATTTTAATAAGATCTGTAGGTTATTTAACAAGGAAAAGAATTAAAATTTAGAAAATTTAAATCAAATGGGATATGTATGTCATACGAAAAAAATGGCAATATAATATAGGTGTAAAACATAGTTTAATTTTTTTTTATTTCAAATGCAATCTATTTTCTCCGTTCAGATTCAAAGTTTTCTGCGTGGGTATAACTTGTAGATTTATATGCATCAAAAATATATAATTTTTCTAGTTTTCTTATTTTACTATTATACATAACATAATTGAATGAGTACATATTACAATATATATCATTCTGTTGTGCTTCGTTCAGTTGCATTATTATGCAAAATGGAAAAGTATCCTATAATTTGTTATACAGTTTCTGATTCATTTAAGTTTTATATATTGTTTCAGTGTCTTAAATTTCACTTACTTTATTTTCGATAAATTGCTATGAAAATAAATGATGAGTCATTAGTTTTCCCCTAAACACCATACATTTTGTACATATTACATATGAATGTTACGCAAAAATTCAAAGTAAACATTTGTAAAATTAACATATGCCCGAGTTCATTCCCTTTCAAAGATTCTTTGCAATTTGATGAGCCAACATAAAGGATACGCAACAATTGTGCGTAACTTTCCAAGCGATGAAATTCTCATAATTTATTAAACACCCTTCGATGACATAGCCTAAATGATCATGTTAATTACTACAAGTGTTGAATTTCTAATTTATTAAACTTAGTTAGAGAGGAAAACTTGAGTCCTTTAAATTATTATTTTGTGTGTGTGAATTAGGTAAACGTTTGATAGTTCGAACTTATTAAAATTCTATAGATTTTGAAAGTTGTATATTCCATAAAAAACTTATTCGATAAATACATTTTAAAGAAACCTCGTTTTGACTTTTTCTTCCACTCGTATTACTTATCACTTTCTTTTATACTGACAAATTGCTAAATCTAAACAATTGCGTGTTTCCGGTAGCCTAGTCATGGCTGCAGACTCGCGATAGTCGCTTTTCGTCGAGTCATGGTTTTGAGCCATAATACCACTAAAGGCCCACCATGTTGCGGTGGCTAATGCACATTAAATCTGTAGAGGCTCAATGTCTTCCCGTTAGCGTGTGTGGAATTTAGGAGAGGTAAGCGCCAGTTTATGTGTTGTTCTCGTCACTTTACCGTGGTTCGAAATTACGTGGACCGTCACCAATAGCCCTCGTGATGTTTCTAATACAATGTTAATAAACCAGCCAACTAAGCAATAAATAGGTTATTTCTGAAAGTTCCTAAATAAATTCTTATAATCGCTCTCTATTGGCTGAAGTGCTTTTTTGATCATAATAAATATCTGTGCAAATGTATAGAAAGAGACATATGTTTCTATTAATCATAATTTTATATTTTAAATTAATTTGTAGATAGGGTTTGTTTTGCTTTATTATCGTCGTACAAGGAACAACAGAGGCTCTTGTTGATAAACCTCGTAATTTTGAACCTCGGTTAAGGAACGAAGACGACATCTGGGATAGTACTCTCCTTTCCTTAACATCCCCTCCACCCCATTGGGAGGACTTAAGGCCCCGACATATTTAACGTGCATCTGTCACGACGGGTCTTTAGTGGCCTCAAGGCTCGAATCTAAGACTCGACTAAAACCACCGATCACGAGTCCACTGTCTCATCCACTAGGCTTCCACGACCACTTGTAGATAGGAAAGCAAAATATTTAAATATAAAATTATTTCTAATATATTAACACCACTTCTCTCTCAATGTCAGAAATCCGGCGTTTTTACTCAAACTTAAAAACCATAGAAATATATATATTAAGTCTTCTACTTCAGTGGAATCATGTAAAATATCCATACAAAACCTTAACGTAATTGTGGCTATTTCGAGTATTTGGCACATTATTTGAGTGTTCTGTAATAAATATTGTACTATTACGTATAGTTTTGTTGTTTAAATACGTTATTTTTAGTGATATTTCTGTAATGTGGTTTTTTTTTCGATAATCCTCCGATGCTCCGGTCTGTTATTGCCAAAACATGGAAAAAAATATTATACCAAAAATCAGACTAATTAATTAAATAAATAAATACAAAGGAGTAAAGGTGTAATAAAAAAGGTGTAAGAAATCATGAAAACATTTATAATGTTCGTTCCATCCTGCTTTCCCTTTCAACTAACGCTATGGGACTTAAATAATATTATTTGAATAAGAATTACTGTCAAGTACATGAGATTACGCTTGTTTGCAACGGTTATAACATAAAGTGAGGCATTTAAAAAGACTTCATCAGTCAACCAAGGAAAGTTTAAGCAATAACTTCTTAACATTGGTGGCGGATTTGAAGACTCTTTTGACGACTTGACGTGGAACTCTGCGACTTTGGTGACAAGTCGAAGATTTCAGAAAATGCTAGAACCTCGACGGAAACTCGACTGGGAAGAAAGTAACGGATTTTTCCTCAATTTTCATGTGGCGTCATACCACTGGCTGGAACAGGTATAAATATACCGAAAGCCTCAGTCAGTCTGTGTTTGACGTCGGCTTCGGAAGTTCTATCGGGAAATTGATTGGGAAGCAGTCCGTATTTGGATGACAGTATCTACCAAGGAACCGACTGTTGCGAGGATGGATGGATGTGACCAGGTCTACCCCCTAAGATGAGGATGTTACTGCGGGTGATGTGCCATAGGATAACTAATAGCAACTTGAACTGAACGTTGCTGTTACAATTTGTTGCAGTCATTACAAGTGATATAACACATCAATCAATAACTCCCGAGACTAACATTGAAAACAACATTTTTTTGCAAAATTTTTATTCATCAACATAACACCTTTTGTCACCTTTTAGCGGTGATACAATCGTTCAACGCTTTTGCAAATCTTTTTCCAATTTTTCATAAAAGAAATCTTTTTCGAGTAAATAGCGATAAACAGCTTTCTGAATCATCGACTTCGTTGCTGTTTTGTTCCATCAGAAACAATCCGGCGTCCCACTTGGAAGCAAACTTGCTTCGCTTAACTCAATACCTTACCGTAAATACATTCGCTATGATATATCTGTTGTCATCAGCAATCTCATCACTTCTGATCATTTCTTAATCTACATTATAGTCATCACTCCATTTTCTCTCAACATGTCTATCTCACCGTCGCGAAGCGTTTCCCGCGTCATTTGTGTCGATCGACCTAGTTTAACGAGCAGAACCACCGACTAAATCGTTGCTTTTGGTGGACTAGAGGTCGGTAACATTTTCAATCCATTGTTTCGCTTGCACGGTGTTTTTACCCATTAAAATGTTTTATCAGAACAGAGAAGCTCGGTTTTCCATTTTTAAACAAACTAGCAAAAACGACTTTAGCTCCAACCTCGATAACTCCAGCTGTTCTGGTCCGATCGACTTAAAATTTTGAACTGTTTCAAGCAAAGGTTAGTACTCTAGGAGCCTGCGTTAGCTGGTTTTACTACGA
>BMAW01047235.1:0-20478 GCA_019974015.1 Nephila pilipes | reverse complement strand
TGAAATTACATGTTGAAATGTCAGCATACAATAATAATAACTGAATGCTTATAGTCAGTGCTATAATCAGATATTTATACTTTATTACAGAAGTTCCTATATATTCATTTATTATTAAATATTAATATATCCTAATCTTTGCCAGTGACTAATCAGAAAAATAAATGTTTCAATCATAAAGATTCAAGAACTTAAATATTTTTAAAATATGTTTATAGCTTCTGCATTCTAAAAAAGTCTTCCTTCTCTGTTTCAGTTTCATTTATTATAATCATTAAACAAGAAAATATTTCCTATGAAGAATCTTAAAGACATAGAGAAATTTCAAATATCAATAGACAGACATAGTATTATTATTATTTTCAAAATTATATTCATAATACACCTAAGCAGCAAAGCAGGCAAGGCAAAGCAGGCAGGTAGCTGCTAAAAGGCGCCATGCTTAAGGCTTTTGCCATGCAGCAGCCAGCCTGGGTTTTGTTTTGGCTACGGCACAATGGCTTTTGTTAAAACCTGTATATGGTTTGAAAGTTTCTGTTTTACGGAAGGTATGAAGCGGTAGTTTCTACGACTCTTGTTCTAATAAAGGTAAAAAAGTATAATTCGAATTCAATGTTTTCTACCAAACATCAAATAAGTCAATTTCTTTTCAGAAGCAGATTTCTTAGATTAATGATATGATCCAACAAAGTACTTTCGGGGAATTAAAGGAATTTATTGAATGTTTCTGTATTTAACTAAAAAAAAAAAAACTCATCGTAATTTGAAGTAAAGCGAATTTTATTCATGATGGGCTCTTAATTTTGATCTATGGTCAATGCCATGAACGATATATCTGGTTTAGGTTTTTCTACTCTCCTTATTTCATACTGAGCCATTAAGCAAGACCTTTAACCTTGACGTATTTAATGCGATTCAGCTGCACAACGATGCCTCTAGTGGAACCATGATTCGAACACGTGTCTTGACTGGCAGCGACATCTAGAAACGAACTGAAACTGTATCGCTTGGCTAAAATATTTTAGTAAAGAACGTCATATAATAAAAAATAATAGTATAATAATGTTAGTTTTCTAGGCAATCTTTCATAAGATCTTAAGAAACAGCAACAAATAAATGATCCAACATCTGATTTATTGAGACAATTGATCTGAGGTAATAAAGTAAAGCCAATCTAAACTAATTTCTACAGAGAGTACAGGAGCATAAAGATGGGAATAGAAATGAAGTGGAGCTAGATGGCGGGAATTCGTTATTAGGCACTCCAGTTGTGTTATTAAGCTGAAAACAATGCAAGCTAGATTTGTTTCATTATTCGTTCTAAATTAATTACAATTAATTGCGATAGAGGTGACTCTAAACGAGTTATTTCCTCTGTTTCCAAACGACTTATTTGGATACTAGCTGATAGCCATAGCACCATACAAGTATCTTAGAACTGGAAAATCATTTTAAAGATAAAATCCTTCAGTATTAATAGTATCAACAACCAAATCATTTATCTACCCGCCTTGTCATTTCTCTTATATCCAGTGAATTTAGCCTCGCGTAGATCTGTTTTTTAAGTAGGATTATGTAGTTAAGACATCAGATTTTTTTCTATTTCTGTGAAGGTAACTCGCATTCAGGAAATCCTAAATAAATTCTTTTGTGTCAAATGATAAAATATAGAGTTCTGCCTCACCCCTCATGAATGATACAGTGGAAAAGTCCGGTGTATTGTTGAATGTCCATGGAGGGAAGAGGCAAACAGAATGCATTTTTTGGAGCATCGTTTTCTATTCACATAAAATCGATGCTGTTCATGCATGGTAACAGTAAAGTGTTTTGCCTTTTTTTTTCGCAAATGTTTGTCAAATCAGGCCTCGCAGGACTGCTATTCTGGCGTTTATGGAACGGACAAATCTGATTTTATATGAACACTCAGTAAGGTAACTGAGACCTAAAATGTTTGAAATCGTACATTTTTTTTTTTTATTTCTTTGCTGTTAAAAATAGAGGTGCTTCATTGTTTTGTTGATGTGTTATTTTACCAGAGTTGATAAGGTCCTGAACGTCTTAAAAATTGAATTTAAAATTATAAAACAAACGTACATGCCCCTGCAAAAAAAAAAAATTCTTACATTTGCATGTTTTTTCAAAATGTGAAATTTTAGAATTTAATGTGACGGAAATCCATTTGGCTTCATATTGATAATTTCCACGTTATAAAATGAGGTTATATCTTATGGTCAGTGAACATAATTTTAACAAATATTTATACATTATAATTATTGCTCAGTATTTTGTATAAAAGTTATAGGAATTTTATGAAACAATTATTAAATTTTAATTTTAAAATTATAATTATGTTCTATGTTAGATTGGTATTAATTTAAATATTTCGCTAATCTTAAAACTCTTAATGCAGTATATGTTATTATGAAAATGGTAACTAAAGGTAAATACATTATTTGCAAATGCTTTATAGCTGTTGATTCACGAGAGTATTTATATTTACAAATGTAAGTTTCTTGTATTAAACAGATACACAAAACAATACAACACATCAATCAATAACCCTGAGACTAACATTGAAAACAACATTTTTGCAAAATTTTTATTCATCAACATAACACCTTTTGTTAATCACCTTGATAGATACAATCGTTCAACGCTTTTGCAAATCTTTTTCCAATTTTTCTAAGAAATCTTTTTCGAGTAAATAGCGATAAACAGCTTTCTGAATCATCGATTCGTTGCTGTTTTGTTCCATCGAAAGCACCTGCGGCAACTTAATTTGGACGCGTAGCGGCAGCGTACGGCGCGGCGTGCGCTCTGCGAGCGCTGCCATTTACGGCCGCGGGCGGGCGCAGCCTATACAGCAGTTTCAGCAGCTGGCGTATGGTACACTGCTTTAATTCCAAAAAAAAGCGAAGATTATTAGAATTTGCATAAAATATGCTGAAATTTCTTTTGTCAAAGGTGTTCATATATCTTAATTAAAAAATGGATTTTTGTAGAATGAGTGACTTTGATGGACTTATTCCAAACTTTGTGAGGATCTTTAAGTGTTGGATATCTGCAATTTTTAAACATTATCAAATCTCTAAATTAAACTGAATCTGCTAGAAAATAGAGATGTTGTAAATACACTATTTCAAATAACAATTAAATTATTTCTTCATCAACCTGTTTTAACTATTGGACCTCAAACCCTAGACATCAAACAACGAACCGTTATACTCTAACCTGCGGTAAAGAACTACGTAAATAATATATTGGTCAATGTTATCTAATATTATAATAATGTATAATATAATTATATGTATAATGTAATATTGATATGTAATAGAATATAATATAATAATACATAATACAATAATACTTTAAGATAAGTTCTTTGAAAAGTCTTGCAAAGAACATGATGAAATGCCATCCATGTGTGTTTTTTATGATTATTATTAAATTACTGAACGAAGCATACCAGAGCGCCATCTCTGGGTTAGTCTCGGGAGTTATTGATTGATGTGTTATTTCCTGTATCTGTGTCGCGAATCTGTACAACTCCTGTGTTTTTCTGTTTGTGCTCTTATTGTCCAAGCTCTGCTACCTGTATGCTATCCTGAAAATTTGCGAATAAAGTGTCATTTTTCATGACCCTTCTGATTGGATTGGATTTCCCTTCCACACGCCCAAACGTTTTTGTAACAATTCGTATCTACTTGGTGATAGGTAGTGAAGCTGATGTTTTAAACGAAGGAGTAGTGACCAAGTGGGAGAAGTTATCAGATAATGGCCAGGAACAATAGATACAAGGTCATTAATTCGAATTTACATCTTAAAATCATTAAAGGAATCGAAAATGATTGGTTCGGTTCGATAAATATTGAATTATTACATGAAACGTCTTACATTCATGTGTTTAGGTCATTTAAAAAATTTAATAAGAAAGGATTTACTTTTTTGATTATTCATACACCTGAATAAATTAGCACGATTATCACCAGCATATGACTTTTTCTTCGTTTGAGTATTGTTTCGTGATTTTTAAAATTAGTAACTGTCATGGAAAAGGAAGGGTGTAATAACACAGAGCTATTACATTCTCTAAAAATAAAAGATACATCATTGTAATTTATTATTATATATCAAAGATATATCATTGTAAATTTTAAAATTTTAATATGTCCTCTAGAACTGAAGTGCAAACCCCTCAAAAGGAGTTCTGCTTCTTAATCCTGAGTTGTTTTAATTGTCATCGACTGCCACCAGCTTTAGGATATTGTGCCAGACTTCCTGAGAAACATTTTTTCAACTATATCTGTGAACCAAATTATGACATCTGTTGTGAAACAAAGCTTGCTGAATTGGATGCTCATTTTAAATTAAAATTTTCATCTAAATGACTTATGTTACGTAAATAATGCTGTATATATTATTTTTCCTATATTGTGAAATATGTTATATAATTTTTACGAATGTCTTATATTTATGTGTTATTGAAATTTCTTTGATTTGGTCCTGATTTGTAGTTTAAATTATAAAATATTTGGAAAGAGAACACAATAGTGTTATGCTTTATTTCGAATTTAATATATAGTGAGATATAAATGTCTGTATAACCGTAAGTTAATTATATTTTATATTTTTCACACAATATTTTCAAGAGAGTGAAACTAAGTTGTTTTTTAATTAAAAAAAAGTATCAAACTGAAAATATAAAAGATTGTCTCGTATCTTTGTTTAAAATATATGGCGATAAATAATATTTAATTAAAATAGTTATTGGGTTTCTGTTGATACTTACTTTTCATTAAATGAAAAAGTGTGGTTAAATATAATTTGTGAAAATAATGATGTCTCATTAATAGTGTTTAAGAATCTTTTTAATATAACATTTTATATGTATTTAAAGTGAAGCCACACTGTTTTATAAAGCAAATAAAATGAACAAAAAAGAAGTACGATAATATTTTATACGTACATGAAGATGATTTAAATTTTAATTCTAGTGCATTATTTATGAAATGATTTCCACAATATTTTATTTTGACATGTATGGTGGAGATTTAGAAATGGATATTATAATAATTATTTTAATTTTATTTACGTTTGATTCATATGAATAATGTTGTTCTTTTATTAAAATTAGTTGGGATATTATATTGATTTGAAGGATTATTATATTTCTTTGAAATAAATACATAATAATAATGAATATTGTGTTGTTTATTAAATGAATATCAACGATGTGTTTTGTTTTGAAATGAAAGCGAAAAAGGAATATTTTAATGTTTAATTGTCAATGATAATTTTAAGTTTTAAAATATTTTTTGTATTGAAAGGAATGAATGTTTGGTTTAGATGATTTCTCTGGAGAGCTTTTTTATTCAAAAATCAATATACATATATTAAATGATAAGTAAGTAAGGAAGATAAGGTTAACTTTATTGACTGGCGAACAAGTGTGGCATATTTTTGTTACAACAAACCACATTTCTTCAGCTAATATGGATAAATTATGAATAGCGAAATCGTTGCAGGCAAGAAAAGAAATATAAGAATACAAATATGATTTATTAAATATTTTTAAAAGTCATTTATAATTTATTTGTTTGCGAAATTTTTAAGAAATGCATTTCTATGCATGCTGACAGTTCTATAGCAGACTGAGGAACATCCAATTTCGTTTTGAACATATTCATTTCTCAACCCTGAGATGCATGTAGAAAATATATAAATAATGTTTTGGTGACTGTATCAGAGTCATGTCAGCAGGGGGAGTTACAATGGAAAATATCAAAATAACCTTTGTTTGAAACATATAACTTTATATTTGTTTGAATACCGATTTTAAAAAATGTATCCCACGCATATTTATTTGTGTATTTTTTAAGATCAAGAATTCATGTCTAGAATCCAAATTACTCCAAATCAAATTCATGTTAAATTTTTGGTACAATATCACACAAAAATGTATAGATTTAATGCATACACAACATACAAATTTAATTAACCTTATTTTTAACTTTTTTGGTATTTTCATTGTAAATTATTTATGTATTTTGTAAAGGTTAATGGATGTTTGGTTTAATTTTTTGGTTGTAACTCTCAATCTATCTTTTCTTTTACTTAAACACTCCCGTGTGGTTGTGTTGTGTGCTAGAGCCACCGCACATCCGCGTCTTGCAGAGGAGGAAATTGTAATTATTTAACTTCAATTTAATTCGTAATTTTTCCAATAATTTAACTATCACAGTGAAGCATTTATTTTTATTCCCTGATAACATTTCATTTAAACTTTAAATTTATATAATCTCGCGAAATAAATTTTCTCTGATCTGGATTTATCCAGTATTCGTAGGGATAATCCCCACCTGACTTTCGTCTACACCTCAAATACTTAGAAGTCTCTCCCTCCAATATTACTTGATCAGAAGAAAAATCCTTGAATATAAATTCTAAACAAGGTAAATTCTCCTTTCTTCCGTAGTAGCCAAGATGGCTAAGCGACATCTCTCCCATTCTCCATTTTCACGATTCTCTGTAATTGCCTCTCTCTTGTATCTAATGTGAAATAAATTAATAAGCAGTGAGTAACAATTTATATTTGAGTCAACTCCAATTAAAAATCTCACGTGAAAAGGAACTAATACTTCGACATCTCGACACACGGGAAGCAGCTAATTTTTCTAAGCTTCATTAGATAAATGAAGAACATTCTGGAATACATCAAGGAAATTATGTTTTAATAAATTAAATGCATTGGCACTAAATATAATTTTAAAACCTATCTTGTAGTTACAACAAAACGATGGTGATAAATTAATAACGATCAATTGACACGGAGTGGTCAGTCTGTCTAGAGCCATACGATTCTGGGTCAATGGTAATAGGTTAACTGTTGACAGCCTGGCGGTTTTTTATGATTGACGCATCACATCCCCTCTCCACTTCTAGTAAAGCCCACCCTAGCTCTTCAGTAGGTTTGCTGGTTTGCCATACATTGTGTACCCCCCACTCACTCAAGACGCCTTGAGCGCTTTTAAAACATATCTAAACTTTGTAATTGTTTCTGAACAAGAATATAGAAGAAAACTTGTTCATTAATTCTTTTTTTTTTTTTGTACTATAAAGGTTTAAATTTTTGTTCAAATGATTCAGCTCCTCGGTTCACAGGTTGACAACGGAGTCTAGTTTAAACAAGCCTGTTTATGTGTAGATGTGAAATGAAGACAAACTTCAGGCCGTGTGGTAAAGAGACCAGTATGATTGTGTCTCCTGTATACATTTAGTCTTTAAGCTCGTAGTCCCGGGGCGGCAGTGAGCATTGTACCCAATTCTCTGACACAATTGCCATTCTAATGTCAGATAGTTATTGCCAGATATCGTTCTTGGCTTACGGTTGTAACTCCTTGCTTACTTGGTACTGGTTGTTGGTTAATATGTCCAGAACTTTGATACATCTGTCACAGTGTTGAGATTACACATTGAAGGCACATTCAGAAATCGAAACACTTCAGATTGTGATTGCTCTGAATCGAGTATTCAAGCAATTCTTTCTTTCGCAAACGTGTCTAGTATTTGCCTTCGTGTTTTCATTTATTTTGTTTATTCATTAACAATGTTTCTTAGTACATGAATCGCTCGAAACCTGTTTTAACTGCTTATGCCTAGTGAACCGGTTTATCCTCGTTCCGAAGTGCGCTGGTGTATTACTTATGAAGCCAACGACTGATATATTATACGTACAGATAAAATTTAATTTTTAACAGACGAAATTTCATAAGTTGTCTGAAACAAATTTATCAATTTTTACTTACAATTTTTTCGTTTTTTATGAATTTTGTCTTGATTGTAGACGCCAGTGTATTTATACATTCCCTCAGTTTTTTCTTTAGTTTTTCTTCGTCTGATTATAATTATGACACAAGAGGAAATAATTCTATGTTCAGCATTTCAAATATTTATAAAGTAACTATCTTTAAGAAACATGATAGATCATCAATGTAATGAATTGTTACGTATGCTATAAGCATTTGCATCTTATATTGATAAGCGGCAATAGCTTTAATCATAAGTTAATCATTGAGTTATAACATATAACATTTTCACAAAAGACTTTCCTTTCCTTATACTAAAATCAATGTTGTCATAAAATAGAAATAAGTATTGATTAATAAAAATCAGTTTCAAATACAATTGTGAAAAAAAAGTAAAGTTATATACTTCTTGTCAACATTTAGATATTTATTGCGATAAGATGGAAGCATTTTTAACTGAAAGATATATGATGTTCCAAGAAGGCATGTATGCAGTTAAGAAAATCAATTCAGTGTCTGAAGAAAAATAAATATTAAAACGTTATAGAAAATATAAATTTACTGAAAATAACTAATATAGAAAACTAAATTTTATGTATTAAATTTATTTCTATTTTTATTAAGTAGAAAGGGAGGATTTATTATTCTTTTATATACATTTATGAAGTAAACTTATTTAATGTTTGTCATTCTTTCCTCTTTAAAATAATACGTAAATTTATATTTTAAATTATGAAATGTACAATAATAAATAAATTATTTTTTTGCACTTAATACTTTTATGACATTCCTCTAATTTCAAATGTCATATATTTTAAGTTGAGAAAGAAATAGAAATTGCAAAATATATTACTTGATACTATTAAATAAACTTTTTTATAGATATATACATTATATTTAATGACTTTCGCTCCATTTAAATTATTCTTTTTATGGAGCCTCATGTATATATTTTATTATGTACGCATTTTTAAATAAACTGATGTGATTCCTATGTTGTATGTATATGTAAATAATTTTCATATTTGTCTTCTTCAACCAAATCTTCCTTCTCAAAGATCTCTATTTCTGAATATTCTAATAGATTCATTTTGAATATATTTATCGCTAAAGACCCACCGTGTAGCCGGGGTTGATACACGTTAAAGCTGTCGGGACCCAAAGTCCTCCCGTTGGTGTGGTGTGGAAGTTAGGAGAGGGGGTGCAAGCTCAGGTGTCATCCTCATCACTTGACCGAGGTTCAAAATTTCGAGGTCCGTTGCCAATAGCCCTCGTGTTGCTTCTAGTTAGACGTTAATAAAAATTAAACTAAACTAAACTAAAACTAAACTTGAATATTTTTATGAAAACAATTGATAATAATAAAAATACTCACATATTTAATACGATTAATAATTAAGTGCATTTAAGCACATTTTCTAAAATACAACGAAATATAGAAAATGAAACATTTGCGACCGCTCTCTTCAATAACGATGATAGATGGTAAAACACTTTTATAACTGGACCGAGGGGGTGGGAATTTCATTTTTGTCTTTTTACTAAGAGCGCTGCAAAAAGTTACCGGACAAGTTTTCTTCGGACGTAATGGTTGAGGTTTCGTAATGACCCGGGTACTCAAGGTCAACTCTCCTTTCAGAAGTTTTACAGTAGAAAAACTTTCATCCACACATCAACTGCGTCGCATGCAAAACACCAACTGCCGAAGTGGTGATCAAGGACTTGAACACAACATGGCACCACAACCTAGAGCTACTTGTTGCATATACCCTCGCTGTAAAAAATTGCCTCTTTGTATCAGAGAGAACCTGACATAAATTACAAACAGTGAAAAACCAGCTACGTCGCATGCATCAAATAGATCCATCCTCTCAACTAGAAGCAACCAATAACGTAAAATGGAAACTGTCCTGAAAGAAACTTAATACAACAGAGAGGGAATGATATCAATTGCAGTAATGACTGGAGAAACCATATTTTAAATACTGTTCAGAATGTTCTTATCATCCCTGATGATACTGGAAGGGGAGTATACAGCGGCTCTCTTCAACAACAAAGACAGATATTAATATGACTTAATAACTAGCCTGAGCGGGAATTCCTTTTGGACAAGTTGCGAAGAGTCTGCAAAATGCGCGCGGACAAGTTTTCTTCGGAACCAATGGTTGAGAATTCCAAACGCTTTTTGTACGTAAGTCAAATGTCCCCTGCTCGAGATAGAAAAACACTTCTCTAAAGAAAGGGAAAAAACAATCACCGCTGAATTAAAATGTTTTACTCCTGTAAAGCATTTTTCAATTATGCTTTTGGAATTATAAGTTAAAAAGTTACCAATATACGTCCGGTTCCCTTAGAGGTGAAAACCTTTTTAGAATAATTTTAATTAGATAATTATTCATATGAAGTGACATATTTTTGCAGTTTGACGCAAGTCAAAATTTTCTTTCGTGCAATCTTGAAACAGTGGGCTTTTCGCGTTCTTGTTTTAATTACCTTGGGAACTCTTAAAATTCAATTTTCGAAAATACAACCTCGACTCAACCAAATGAAACATGTTCAAGCGAATTAGTTTAACAAAAGAAATGTGATGAAATGAGGGAGAAAAGCGGATATGTAAGCATGCAGAAGTCAGAAGAAGAGTAGCAGGAGTGAGAAGGAATGGGATTGTTTGTGGAATATACTCGTGCATGTGTGAAACATAATTTGATGTTGCACGAGTAAAAATCCGATTTTGTCTTGTCGAAACTGAAGATACTTTGACACATATACTTTGGCTTGGATCCATGTATCGGAACAAGCTTTATATTTTAAATTTAAGTAACACTTGAACGCGGTGAGGGCAGTGAGCTGATAGAGAGCATTTTACCTTAAACAGCATGAATAAATAATTGATTTGAAGAATGCTTTTGACTATTTTAATCGATTGTATAACTGTGTACTGCTTCTTTAGATGTTTTATATCACCCCTTAAGTATTTGCACATGAGTTTCACAACATACTGTAGAGATTCTGAAGCACATGCACAAAGATAAGCACAATTCCGGGTATCACTCCTAATTTCTTCTTTAAAAACATGCACAAAGTTATTTAAAATAACCTAACCAGCAAGTTATGCTTACGATTTAGAGACTCATCATTAGTTGTAATGTCTACGTGTTACTACTTTTTGCTTCTTCCGTTACAATTCACAATCAAGAGAATCGCTAATCAGCTGTCAAATAAATAAGAAGCCATAAAATGTTGACAAGAAAATTATTTTATTCAGATCTATGAATATTTAAAGATTAATCCCTACCCTACTCTATCTGTGATACGCGTCTGATCTAACGTTTTATGTGTACAATAACTTGAAAATCTCACAGAACCAAACAACTTCAAAACGTTAGAAGTTTTCGAGATGAGAGTTCGAATCCTTGACTCTTTATAGATCGTTTCTATTTCGATCCTTCAAACTTCTTATTGAGCATAGGTATGATTCAGAAATCTCATATTGATAACTTCAGTTCAATGTTTATATCAATAAGTAAACAACCGACTCCCGAATTAAGCACTGAAATGCATATATGTATATCTCCTCATAACTAATTTCCACATGTTAAGAATTCTAATCGAATTAACATAAGTCGTGTTTCCTTTATTGGGAGAGATTCTCACACAATTCAAATAACCAAACATTACCCTCTTCAATAGTATTAGTAGAATTAGAAAACGAAATAGAGCGCTAGAATTATACTTTAACTAAGTCGTACTCTTGATTAAATCCATGAATTAGCCACAATAGTGGTTCTTCATATCCTTTATGAAGTATGAGCCAGTTCACTGAAACAGTATTAACCTTTTTCTCTACAACTCATGCTTAATAGAAAATATGCATGAGAAATTTAACTGAATTATTTTTATTTTCTAAAATATCTTCCGGAAATGAATGTTTGTTCATTAGAAGAAAGATAATCGATTAAAGAAAATTAAATCAATTATTAAAAAAATAATTGATAAGATATAAAAGTTAATCTAATTCGATGTTATTTAATTTTTTATTTATTTTAACTAATAATATATTCATATATATTATATTTTTCATGCGATCGACATGTAACATACATTTCTCACGCGAATAGTTTCAAAATAAAATATTTTTTTTAAATATATATATTATTTGAACTATGCCTTTTTGCTTAATAATATGCTTCCTTTAAGAGTTTTAATTAAATACAATCTCGGTGATTAAAATTGTGGAATGAAAATTTCATTGTAACCTTCCCTGATTGGAATTTAATTAAGACTTGTTTGAGTTGTATGTAAATGTAAAAGTATGCATATTATAGAACATTGTTTCAAATTGAACCATTTGAAAATATTCAGTGTAAGGTTTTCAATTTTATTAGTCTAGACGCACTTCAAGAAATTCAATAATTTTTCAATACTTTGCAGATAACAGATGCTATCTGCTCAATATAATAGAAAATACTATTGGAGATTATTCTAAATATGACTCGCATGTGATAATTAGTTCAAGTATTATGTTTTCAAATTTGTCACTACTTTTGAAGGAGACGGGAATCCTGGGAAATGAGGCATATATGCAATACTACTCAAATTTCTTAAGTGCTTACAGAATGCCGGTTTCTGTCAGAACAAAGCATTATTTTGGAAATTATTTGGCAGATACATAAAAATTACTAAATCTTGCCTTAAATTTAAAGGATTTTTCATCCTCAAAATTCATATTGAGATATAATTTCTTTTAAATTGACGGTGAATTCACCTCGTAATAATCTCTTATCGAATAAAACAACTTTTTCGAAAGGTTACGAAGATAAATTTGGATAATATCTACGATGACATGAGGTATTTGCGAGAATACATCTGTAGTAAGAAGTAATGTATTTCCTGGCTTAGTCGTAATGTACTTCCTGCTGTTAAATACTTTAGGTTCGAAGGAAAGGGTAAATCTGAGTTTCGTGAAAACGATACAGAGCAACTAACCACTAATTGGATATCCCCTTCCCACCACACAAACACTGGAATGTTATTTATTTCGACTTTCCGCGTATTGTAGGGTTAAGTCACCAATGTTGGTTCGCATATCAATCTCGGTGAAATCACGCGATCTAATTTGACATGAAATTTGTCTGATGCCTAATAAAATAAAATGATTTGGCATGCAATTGGTAACTTCGTTTTCCGGATATCCTAAAAGCTCCATTACTGGCGATAAGTAAATTATTTTTGAAAAACCAATGAGCTTTGTAACAATTATTTTCAAGCTAAAGCCCAAAGGTACTTCTAACTTAAAGTGGAAAAAAAAGTGAGCCTACATTTGCAACAAATGTTCAAAATATCCACCTATTATTAGAAGGCAAAGCGCATATTTTAAAAAGGCGTTTCAAGTTTCCGAGAGTGATATCTTGTAACCTTTGAGCGAATGCAATTTTTAAATCATCCATTGTTTTGCTGAGAAAAGTCAAAAAATACTCATATCTGGAAAATGGGATTCATGGTTCAAATAATGCGGTGTAATATGTCGTACGAGAAATGAAATAGTGAGCATATTTCAACATTTTTAAGCAAGATGAAATTTTGGCCAATTCCGTGTCCATCATCTGAGCATTCCCTGATTTTTTCTGTGAAGATATATGACATAAAAAAACAACGCATATGAAAATAATCCCCAAGCCACAGATGATCTAAAAATTCTCATATTATTTAAGGGTACATGAAGTCCCTCCTAACCTCTTGAAACGTGCTTTCCAAAACATATGCAAAACAGTTCAGTTTGACTTTCCACAAAAGGGTAGGTATATTTGAACCATATAGTTGTAAATATAGAATCGACAAAAAGGTGTTCTAAGTTCCGTTAAAATTATTTTTAAAAATTAGTACAAAAATAATTGTTTTAAAGTTCATTGTTTTTGAATAATAAATTCACGACTCGTCAGTACGTATCATCACGAATTGTAATCGGGAGCTTTTAGCACATCTAGCATTTTGTTTCAAGTATGCAGCATTCTGTAATTGTGTTTAATTTTAGTTCGAGCACATTATTTCTTATTTATACAGATTTACTTATTTCAGTCTAAAATACTTTATTATTGAATACTATTAACATTGTTTGTGTATTAAATTATTTAAAAGAACACAAGAACACTGAAGAATTCACAAATTACGAGAAGAGATACTTATTATACTACTTTCAGTTAAAATGTGCTTAAATTATAATCAGGAAACAAAGAAAAATCCAGCCAACTGATAAAAGGTAGAGTGTCGTCGAAGGAGTAAATAAATCATCAAATTTATAAATATACAAACGATTCTGTTAACGCATGGTTCAGTAACATTAAAGTGCTTTAAATGTATTTTTACTATTTCTCCCGCGATAAACAATCGCTTATATTATCAATCCTAGCCATTGTGGACCATAAATCTAATATTTCTATTTATGAAGTTTAGATTAATATATTGTTCGAATGTAGTCACGATTTCATGTTAAAAGCAGGCATTAGTTAACTTTTATTCAATCTGATATATATATATATATATATATATATATGACTCTCCAATTTTCAAAAAGTGAAGAATACCTGATTGATTGTTTTTTACAAATGATTACTTTCAAGTTTTCTTGTGGTCGTGTTTGATATTGATTATTAACGTCGCCCTGAGAAGCAACAATATTGGCGACTGACCTCGTAATTTTGAATCTTGTTCAAATGACGATGATGACACCTGACCTGGCACCTCCATCGCCTAACTTCCAAACCACGGCAGAGGGAAGACTTAGAACCTGTACCAGATTTAATGGGTATCAATTCCGCTACACGGGGAGTTTTTCGTGGCATCAGGGCTCGAATCCACGATTCGGTCGAAACAACTGCGACCGCGTGTCCGTAATAGGCTACCGCTGCATTTCGGCGGAAGACACAACTTAACTTGACTGGGCCCATTAGTCTAATCTATCCTATACTCCTTGTGGCCGCGGTAGCCTAGCGGTCAAGGTTTTGGATTCATTGCCGGCGGTTTTCTTTCAGTCGAGGGTTCGGTCCTTGGCCGCCAAAGACCTGCCATGTAGCCGGAGCTGATGCACGTTAAATCTGTCGGGGCCCAAAGTTCTCCCGTTAGCATGGTGTGGATGTTAGGAGAGAAGGGTGCCAGCTCAGGTGTCGTCCTCGTCACTTGACCGTGGTTCAAAATTACGAGGTCCTTCGCCAATAGCCCTCGTGTTGCTTCCAGTGTGACGTTAATAAAAACTAAACTAGACTTCCATACTCCTTATCAATGTTGACATTTCTTGTTTTAGATTCATTTTTCCATTTTGAGAGATTTCGTCAAAAATAAAAATATTTTTTTCAAATAATTATTAAATCGATAGAACGTATATTATATTTGAATCCGATTTACTTAATTTTGACAACTATTTATTGTGTTTTGGTACTTCCGGAAGCGAATATATATGTAATAATAATCTAACCATATGCACACATAAAGCTGGCAACTAGTAGACTAAATAGGTTTGTGTTACTAAATACAGAACTGCAATAGTAATGCGCATTGCCTCAGCCAGCTCCCGTCAGGTAGTTTGAACTACTTGTCCGACGTCTTTAGTGTATGGCTATTTAGTGTCGCATTTGACGCGATATTAAGAGCCGCAAAGCTCCAAATACTTATCCAACCCCTTTTTTCGTTTCATTTGGAAGCCACGTTAAACCTAGCCGGCTCACGACCGGTGTTGTTTCGGGCGAGTTATGGTTTCGAGCCTGATGTCACTGAAAACGAGCCGTGTAGAGAGGCTGACGCACGTTAAATCTGGAAAGTTCCCAATGACGCGAAGTGGAATTTTGGAGAGAGAGAGAGAGGTACTAACTCAGGTTTCGTCTTTGTCACTGGACAAGGCTCAAAATTACTAGGTACGCCACCAATAGCCCTTTGTTGCTTTGTAGTTGGATGCTCATGAACAGCCAATCAAATCCCGTTTCATTTCTGTGAAAGCCAGAAATCTGAGACACTTGCAAATTGAATAAATGTTCACAAAAGCCATACGCATAAACTGAATCTATTAAGCTTGAAACATATTACACAATTTTTATGTCTCACTATAGAAGGCGTTTTATTTATCATTTTATTCGAATCTTTAAATTTAAAGATCTTCAAAAATCTCGCGGCGCATTTAAATGATGCGACACAGTGGCTGAAAATCACTCTTATGGTTTTATATTTAAATTCCGTGCAGGCAAGGAAAACGGAAGATTTGTGCATATATTACAGCGTTTGAAATAAAATGTGAAGAATTAATTCCGGGAAATAAACAATAAAGGCATTTTAAATAAAATTCTATCTTGTTGCGATATAGAAGATCACTAAGATACCGTCATATAAAAGTCTTGTTATTAATAACTTTGAATAATAATGAAAGTTTGAATGTTTAATTTGGAAACGTAGTTTTAATATTATTAAGAAATTATGGAAGTTGTCTGTTGCTGTGAAATTAAGGATAAATAGTACATTGTGAAGTCATAAATTTATATTGTAAGGCTAGGGCTTTCATTCAATTTCAGAAATCTTAGTCTTCGTTGAAATATACATGCTTTCATAAGAATAATAGCCTCTATATTTTCGTTTAAGGCGATTACTCAAGGCGAAACTAAACTTTATTTTATTATTTTCATTTACCATTTTCTGCAGAACAATTTAGTAAGTAAATATATCTTATATATTCAAAAATAGAACTTTTATTAATAGATTCTTTAGAAAATCTTTTGATATAATTCACCGAATAATTGCTCAATGTAAAACATCTCTTTCCCAATATATTATGTGGAAATTAATGGCTTTTTAAACTTAACGTAGGATAATTGAACCTATCAAAATTAGTTTTACAGTATATTTTGTTAGATATATTGAAAATATTTAACTATATATGCTATACAAAAAAGTATATTAATTTTTAATATGGAGCAAGATTAAACTCTGTTGTTATTTTAATAACTCAGAAGCATTCTAAAGTTAAACTTTGAAATATATGACCTTTTACATTTGTAATGTTTTGTTGAATTAAATCTCATCGTGAAAGTTGCATGCAGAGATATTCTGTGATTCGATAACTTTTTTTCATTTTATTGTTCGCTCGAATCAACCATTACGAGTAAAATAATTTATTCTTTGTCTTATTAGCATCTAATTGTAAAAGGTTAAAAGGTGTAGAGGGAATAGAAATTTTCGTGCAGTTATAGTCGTAACCTAAAGAAGTCTCGCTGTTAAAAAAATCATTGATAATTGATGCAATTAGTCTTTAGATTAAAATGTGGGGCCGCATGCACCCCTTGTAAACTAGAACTTTTTAGCAATAAATTACATGTAGCGATAATCCATTTGTTATGCTTTTGTTGTAATCGAAGTTTATCTCTTTCTGTGATTAAGTTTGCATTGCAAAGGGAATCATTGCAATCAGTATTGTGAATATTTGGCCATGCTGTAATCCGAACTGACATTGCTATTTTTGTTTATATATTGTTAATAAATTATGTGTGCCATTAAAGAAATCGTATTATTTTGAATGAACTTACTTTGAAATAGTCCATCAGATTCAACACCACAATTACAACATTTATACAATTAATTACAGAGAGAGATATGCATCTCTAAAGCCTTAATTCGCGCAGAATACTTCAAGGGATTCACATTAGCACCTTTTCCGCTGATTGACCAAAAACGTCTATACTTTTCAGTTTGCCGAAATCGTCTGCTTGAATATTTTCCTCCTCACCCGTGAAATCTGTCCCCTATATTTTATTAAAAACATTTACATGCAGTGAGTTCTTTGGTCTCCTAACTCTCGTCAAGGGCGACACGAACATTGTACAATTTATAATTCACATGTAAATTTAGATGAAAAAACTACTTATAAAAATGCTCAATTATTATGAGTTACGAAATCTTATACAGAAAAGAATTTTAAAGTATCAATTCCAAGAAAAGATTTCTTTATACCTTTCTAAAAACTAAATATTTACCAGATAAAAAGGAATAAAGAATATTTTTTTTAGGAAAATTAAAGTTATATACCTTTTAGTACTTAAGAAAAATTTCTATTCCCAGCAGTCGCTTTTAAATAATATAATTTATCAGCATTGATTACACGAATAATTATTGTATAATGTAACTGAAATGAAATTATGGTATAAACAAAATTTTGAATTAGAAAAGAAATTTCGAAGCCAACCTCATATACCTGGAGGTATCATAAAGTTTAATTATTACTGAGATATCTGGACAAAATATATTGCATATTAATTGATCCTTATGTACATAATGTTGTAAATAATAGTTATTAAGGCTCCCGTCTACCCGCCATTTTGATTTTATCAGTTTAATGTTAATCCTATGGAATTTCGACTTGAATTCTCCCATCTTTATTATTTGATCTTTTTGAATGCAATAAAGTGCATTTGAAAGATCACAAAATAATGAATGCTTTTGAGGAATTACTTTTTTCCTCCGATTTTTAAAAGTATTTGAAAATATTCTTCAAAGACCTTAAAACTCAAAAACGAATAATTAAAATAAGAATAAAAATATTTTTAAAAATCTTAGGAAAAAAGTAATTCCTCAGAAGCATTCATTATTTTTTGCCCTTTCAGATGCACTTTATTGCATTCAAATAGATCAAATAGTAAAGATGTGAGAATTCAAGTCGAAATTCCATTGGATTAACATTACGTCCACGAAATCAAAATGGCGGGTAGACGGGAGCCTTAATGTTGATTTGCTTGCTTTCACGACGCCGTAGATTGAAGTAACCATTCGGTATGGAGAAGATAGAACTTAGTCTTCTGAATTCTGTAATAATGGCCCTCGAAAGATCAAGAAATTCTGGGAGAAATGTACAACTTTGAATAATGACCATGAAGAAAAGTCTTAAGTACAATGAATAAAGATTAAATTTCTAAGTGGATTATTTTTAGTAATAATCGAAACTTTAGAATACCCCTAGTAATAATGAAGACTTAATGATACTGCGAGTTACTTCAATTTACGACTCTTGGAACCAAATAAATCAACATAAATATTAGCTATAATGTGCAACTTTATGCACAATGGATCAATTGATATGCCGACGGAATAAATTTTATCTAGATATCTCAACTATATTCCTTAGTAATTATTATATCTTTTTGACACCACTTCGTACAAACGAAATGAAAGGCACTACGAATCCATAATCTGAAATAATCTTTGATCGATATAATTTGATAAAATATTCTATCGGAAAATTTATTTATAACTGTTCTCACATCTTTATTTGTTTAGTCTACACAATATTTCGATGCTTTTTGTTTGAGCAAAATTTTATCCGTATGAATAGATGAAAAATATATCAGCTTAAGTGTGGCTGCAGATAAAATATAATTTTATATACTTCCACTTAAATAGTGAGCCTAAAACGAAAATAATTTCATACTCTTTCAGTTTTTCATCAAGTATAATATCGTATAAGTTGAATGATATTACAAAAAATAAATAAAAAAATATAGTAAATATCAGCAGTTTCTATCAGTTATTCAGTCAAATTGATTATGGCAAAATATTACAAGATCCGTCGCCAACATCCTCTATGAATTCAAGAATATAAAATATAAATAACTAAGACTAATTTCAAATAAGTTTTTCTCATAGGTTTGGATTCATTAATATCACCTGCAAACAATACGAGATTTTGATGATCAACCTCATAATTCTAGTCCATAATCAGGCGATTAGGGACATCAAAAATATCAATTTGTTTCACTCATAGTATAAAAATGAATAAAAGGTCATATTACTTATACCTCTGACAAGGTTTGCTTGAAAATAGGTTTAGACATTTTTTCTTCTTTTAGTATTTCAAAATCATAAACATCTCTGTTAACTAAATATTTAAAAAAAAAAAATGAAATTAGCTTTCCTAGTTTCCTTTTAACGTGTTCAATCTTTTTTTGTTATCTGTTAAGTACACAAAAGATTAAAAGTAGAATTATTCAAAATTATTATTAGTTCACTTAGAGTAAACGTACTTCTGAATGCTAAACCCCACTGTAGCAATAACTATCAGGAAAAGAAAATACTTTCTTCAAATTAATGCATTTGAATTTTCACAACTAAAACTTTCTGAAGTACAAAATCATTGCCAATGTTATGCGCAACAATAAAAAAATAAGTAAATAAAGATAAAATAAAAACAGACGATACAGCTATAAAAATCAATTATTAAATAATATATATTAAAATAAGAGCAAACGATATATTATTAAAGTAGACGATAATGTCCTGTTCGGATAGTAAAACTAAGGCAGATGATAAAATATTAAAGTTAATATATCTCATTTACAATTGTACCTAAAGTAAACTAAATGCAATCATAAAAATCATAATGTATTATAATATCACTCTTTATTTTATGACCGTGCATTTTTGTTGACGCCGTGTTCTCAAAATAACAGCTTGTTAACAAGCGTTAAAATATATTGAATTATAACTCCGAAATTTGATTTGTAATTATTCGATTTAAATGCTCCTGTGATAGGCTTTGGTATAGATGTTAAGAATTTGAGACATTTTTTCTTGTTTTGATTTTCTGAATTAAAGTGATCGAAATATATATATTTGAGCGAAATGAAATAGTTCGAAAAAGACACTTTTC
>BMAW01047233.1:0-12496 GCA_019974015.1 Nephila pilipes | reverse complement strand
CCGTGAAAGCGGATAAGTTAAATCATAATTCTTCTTTGCCTACGGTCCAGACGACCCCCTCTACTAGTGATAATTCCAAAGGAGATGAGATCTCAGATCTTAGTGAGGAAGAGGACGCTGGGGAACCAGTGAACCCCACCACAACTCCTAAAACCAAAATCCCACAATTTTTTATTACTCCAAAAGGAGATTGGAGGCAACTCCTCTCCTTTGCCAGATTAGAAGCGCCTTCACTGTACAGCAAACTAAGAGGCCGCTTCCTCCGTCTCACTGTTAACCATGAGACGGAGTGTAGAAAACTTGCTAACTTCCTCCACACTGAGGGTGTAGAGTTCAAATCCTACATGCTCAAGGCGGATCGTCCTCTAAAACTGATTTTGCGAGCTTCCATCTTCTACTGACCTAGAAGAAGTCAAAAAGGAGATTGAAAACGAAGGCTTTCAAGTCCATAAAATCTCCAGATTATCAAAATTTCAGACCAAGGCACCAATGCCACTCATCTATTTTCAACTTATCAACAATTTGCATGCTGAAGAAATTTATAATTTTACCGAAATGTTCGGTACACATATCAGCATTGAGAATTATAGGGGAAACAAGCGCCCCTCTCAATGCTGGAGGTGTCAGGGTTTTTTTCACTCCTCTGAGGTTTGCCACCTCCCAATAAAATGTGTCAAATGCGCTGGGGCGCATAGGGTCCGAGACTGCCCGAATGACTTCGATACGCCTCTTCGTTGTGCCAACTGTGGTGCGGATCATGCTGCGAATTAGCGCCAGTGCCCCCGATTCCCAATGGGCAAAAATTCCAGCCCAAAAACCAATGGTAAAAGTCAAACAAAAAATCAGAAAAACCCTGCCCTTAATAAGTGAAAAAAAAAAAACGTTGTTAAAAGGTTGTTAACTCTTAAAAAAATAGGTTAAAAAGGTTGTTAACTCTTCCAAGAACCAGCGTCCTGTCGAGAGTTATCGACAGGCCTCCCCTCTTATTTCTTGCTCCAAAATTGTTTCCGGACAATCTACGGATCAACCTGCAGCCCCTATTCAAAATTCTACGGCTCCTCCAAGCACTGGAAATTTTGGGGATATTTTCCGTGCTGTCATGTCCATTGCAAGTGACGCGAATGTTGATGAGCAATTATTTGCTCGGGCATTCCGGGAGTGTCTCCCCGTCCTCAGCCAAGTCACAGCGGCCGACGACAAGGCTTCTATCATTTTTGAGGCTTATGTCGCACTTGAACACGGGCGCGCATATCGCGCTATCCCCCACCATTAACATTCAATAGTGACGTGCACAACATTTCTATTGGGTTCTGGAACGCAAATAGTATGCGTTCCAAAATTGACGAAGTCCGTGACTTCGTCACAGAGCATAATTTTGATCTGTTTTTGGTTCAAGAAACAAAGCTCCAACCGGGGCAAGAATCCCAGATCGCCTACTATAGTCTTTTCAAAGACGATAGAATAACTTTAACTCCTCGTATCGACGGAGGTACCGCTTTATATTGTAAAAGAAATTATGAACATTGCAGAATCCCCTTACCGAGGTTACAGTATATTGATGCAACTGCCATCGAAATCAAAATTAATAATTATCCTCCACTGCAAATAGTTTCTGCTTATATTCGCAGTACCCCACTTAATAGATGCCGTTTTCCAGAGGAGGACTTCATTAAAATTCTCAATTCTGGTCAAAACGTGATCATTGCTGGAGATATGAATGCTTGTCACAAAGACTGGCATAATTCAAGATCAAACACTTTTAGACACAAACTCAAAAATTTAATAAGCAGAACTCCATGTGCTAGGGTTGTTGCACCGTACACCCCTACGCACATAAACCCTATGTCCCGGCCGGGGGATAGGGATTATATTATTGATCTTGCAATCTTTAAAAATATTCCCTTTAATTATGATATTAGAGTCATTCATGATCTAAGGTCAGATCATTTGCCGGTCATTTTGACTCTTAATACTAACTCTGCATTTATTAAACTTCCAGAATAACTCTCTTTCAATTGGGAGAACTTTAAATTTGTTTTAAATTCTAAGCCCCTCCCAATTTCTGAAACCTCCAGCAATGCTGATATTGAAAATTCCATCGAAAAAATTGGTGAAATTATTTCTGAGGCACTTGTGACGGCCTCAAAACCAAAATTTAAACCACCTCCTCTGAGACTCCTTATTGAATCAAAAATAAAATTATGTACGGAGAGTCTGGTAAAGATGCAGGAATCCGGCTCTGTAAATTGAACTCCGTGCACTCAGTAATGAGATCAAACGAGATATTCAACACTTTTCCCAGTCCAGATGGGAAAAACACATTGAAGGCCTCTCGCCTGATACGAACACCCTTTGGAGGGAGACCTCCCGACTCAGAAAGCCTTTTCATACCATTCCGCCCCTGAAGGGCGCCTTAGGCAGTGTTGCTGTAGCTCCCATTGAAAAGGCGGAAGTTATAGCTGACAGCCTTCAAAAACAATTTGAACCCAATGAAGACGAGAATTCCAGATTCTCAGAACACACCAAACGTAAAGTCCAAAGATTTTTGGAGTCCCCCACATGTCTAGTTAGACCTGGAACCAGTCCAGGCTAGTGAAATTTTGGACTTTATACAAAAAGCAAGAATTAAGAAGGCACCGGGACTGGATCGTATTTCAAATCGCATCCTTAAAAATCACCTCCCACTAAAATTTATTTTTCTGTTCCCGTTGCTCTTCAATTTTCTTATGGAGAACTGCTACTTCCCAAAGTCTTGGAAGACTGCCGAGGTGGTCCCCATTCTCAAGCCAGATTCTGATGATACTAAACCTCAAAATTATAACCCATATCGATACTCAGCTCTCTGAGCAAGGCATACGAATATGTTATTTTGAATCGCCTGGACCAGTTTTGCATTGCTAGGAATATTGTTATTCCAGAGCAGCATGGCTTTGTTCCAAAGTGCACTACAGTAACACAGTTGCTTAGAGTCACCGAGACGGTCCAAGAAGGCTTTTCCAATAACAAGGCCACGGGTATGCTTTTTATCGATATTGCCAAAGCTTTTGATAAAATTTGGCACGATGGGCTCATTTCCAAGATGATGCGACTTGGAATTTCAGACCAACTAATCAAAATTATACACTCGTTCCTGGACTCTCGTAGCTTCCTGGTTCGAGTCGAAAATGCAGTATCCTCCCCCAGATCAATCCTAGATGGTGTCCCTCAGGGATCGGTTTTAAGTCCAAAAATTTTTTCTTTGTACGTAAATGAAATCCCGAAGGCGTCCAACATTCATTTGGCGATGTACGCCGATAACATTGCCATTATGTCCCAAGACATCTGTAATCGGAAAATTATTGAAAGATTGCAGAGGTACATATCTCGTTTACAGCTCTGGCTCATTAACTGGGAAAATTAAAGTTAATGCATCCAAAAGCGCTTGCCTCCTCTTTACGAAACAACGGTGTATTGGATGTAACGGTGTATATCGCGAAACAACGAGCAGATTGCTCACTCGCTTGATTTCTCGTAAGAGCAAGCTGGCGATCAGGCACAAAATTTTGCTCTACAAGTCAATATTAAGACCGATCATGTTGTACGCGTCGCCTATTTCGGCGTCTGCGGCGATCACCTATCTGAAACGACTGCACGTCTTTCAAAATATCCACCTTAGGAAAATGATAAATGCTCCCTGGTTTGTTCGAAATGAAGTCCTGCATAAAGACCTTAAAATTGAACCAATTTTAGATTTTATTAAAAAACAATCATTTAATTTCTTTAATAGGATCCCTCAAATACCTAATGAACTGCTTCATCAGCTCCCAGCGTACGACGCAAGCATTGCATCATCGCAAAAAAAAACTCGAGCTGCGCTCGGACATTCATTCCTGCCAACATTTCCCAGTCCTCAAAAGACTTTGAGCGCATTGAAGCAATTCATTAGTGATATCCTGCTTAATTTTTAAAATTTAGGACTTCACATCGATAAGTGGCAATGTCCCATGGTCAAAATGGACCTCGCGTAACACTGTCAACCACTTTCAAAATTTTTAAAATTTCGAAAACTTGAAAATTTAGACACTTTTTTTTAACTTGTTTACATTAAAAAACTCATGTTCTAAGGTAGAAACAATTATCTACACCAGGCATCGCTAGTGGAACATACTCCAAAATTGAATAATTATCTCTTTTCGACTCATTCTCCTCGCGTTTAAAATTTCCCACACTTTTAAATTGCTAAATTTTCGATTTAATTGGTTTCGATACGGCATTTCTTTTTAATTCATTTAATTTCAATAGTTTAAACTTCTTTATTATAACCTCTCAAAATCCCTTGGACATCAGCTTTCTCGAAGCCGTTTCGCCTTCGTACTGAAGTCCCACCCCTAAATCTACTCTCCGCCCATTGCTATATATGCTTCTTAGCTTACGGCTACAGCATCTAATAGCAATGCGCTTTCGTAACTTTACTTTCCTAGTTTGTTTCGGCAGTTCCTCACTCTGTCGAAAGCCCATGCGCTTGTTGCCTTGATCCTAAATTTGATAGCTCTTTCAAATTAAGTAAAAATTAATTAATTATGATATTTTTTCTTTATAAATTAAGATGAGAGGGTAAATTTAATTCATTAAATAGAACCTCGTAATTTTAGCCGTTACCGTTACCGACAACAGCACCGTGAGATATAGGGATGGGTTTTCCCGACTAATCACACATTTCCGCAAGTGCATGGAAATGAATGAGAACTTTGATGAAAAATGTAATTTGTATTACATAGAGGAAATAAGTAGCTTCAGATACGAAAAGAATTGATAAAATCGGATATCAAATAAAAAAAGTTATGAAGACATAAAAACATGAACATTACTTTTAAGAATAAAAACATGACGACATTACTTTTTAATCAGAACTAGTAAGAAATTTTGTATTTAAAATGAACCTAATTTCAAAGCTTCAAAAATGTTGCGTTTAAATGTAAAAGAAAAGAAAAACTCAAATTTTCCTTAACAATGACTTATGAAATGAATAACAATTTGTGATTAATTTAATATGAACATTTTATTTATATAGTGGAGTACTTGTTTTTGGGGTACATAACCCTGGTGGGCTTTAGTCCCCAGAATTTACTATTGATATAAGATGTAGCTGAGCTTTGGTTTCTCACTTGCCCAGGAGTTAAAATTTAATACATGAAAAATTTAATGAAATTAATCGAACAACAGTAAACTATTTTTATAAAAATGCATTAAAGTTAAGTTTTTATTATCTAAAAAGAGAGTGAAAATTTTATTTATAACTAATTAATATCTTAAAAATGGCAATGCTTTGTTCAGTTCAAAATAGGTCAATAAAAGAAACTGTGTAGCGATTGATTATGAAAGTGGTATAAGCCCAATTTCGATAGATATAGGAATAATTATATATATATATTGTAAAGATATATGTTTCTTTTAAGCGAGGGTTTTCACATAATTACCATGACAATAAAGAAAAAATGTGTGTACACTCCACTAGATGGAACTTTCTTGTGTCGAAAGTTTCATTTTTTTTTTGTATCAGAGTGTAGAGCGGAACCCGCCGCGCCTTTTAAATGTAATATCTATTTTAAACATATATTGGCACGCACCTGTTAAATATAGAGTCTATGTTAAACATCTATTTTTAGTAGAGTTGTCATGTGTTGTCAACTTGTTATAATTAGTTTAGTTTCTTGACTGTTGTTGGCATCCTTGGTTGAATTGTTTTGTAAAAGTTGTTCGAATGTAACTTTTGACTAGTGAAGGGAACGTATGATGATCATGTACTATAGTGTACATGTAGTGTACCTATTTGAATGTACATCGTTGCCTAAAAAATAAATTTTGTTTTGCTTTATGAAAATTAAGACAATCTCCTCTTACTTATTTATTAAAACGTTTTCCTGAATTTCACATGGTGTGTGTGTGTCATCAAATTTTCGATCGTTAATTTAACCAACTTTCCATCAAGCTAGAGCTTTGAAATTTTGGGAATCGTTCGTACTCGCCTAACAATGCAATATTTAGACATTTGTGACAAGTTTTAACTAATATTTTCTTTAATAATGCAGTTTAGCCCAAACACTTGGCGCGATTTCAAAAATTGGCACTAAACTTGGCGATTTTTTTTTTTTTTTTTTTTTTTTGCTGAGCGTTAAATCTGTGAAACGGAACAGGGTAGCCACATTTGGCAAAATACTGCCAAATAATTCTTGTCGCCAAGAGTGGTTGGGTTTAACTGCATTAAAACCATTAATTTATCGGATGAATTGATTAATTTTAGTTAGTTTTTACGTTTTTATGTATTTCACTTGGCGTGTGTCTGTCTGTGTGCGTATCAGTGTGTCATCAAATTTTCTATCATTAATTTAACCAACTTCCCATCAAGTTAGAGCTCTGAAATTTTGGGAACCGTTCTTACTTGCCTAACAATGCAATATTTAGATATTTGCGACCAGTTTTAACTAATATTTCAATAATTCTTTTTATTACACTTTGCCACCATATAAAAACGTTGTTTTTAAAAATGTTGGTTTTTATCTAGAATTATTTTACATTTTATTTAATCTGAGCTATTTTACACAACAATGAAAACGACGTAATTATTGAACCCTGGCGTTTTAAGTATTTGACACTGAGTGAACGATAATTTTTTATTATTGTGGAACCAGGACATAATATATCAAGAAAATTTTCAGTTTTTAAACGATAAATGATAATCTAAATTTAAAATTTTAAAAAATTCATTGTCTGTAATTACGGTTGTACACAAGTTTTAAATTTGTGAGAAAAGTATTTTATTATTGATCATGATTAATAAATTACATTTGTAAATCTAAACGCAATCTAGATTATAAATATTATAAAAATATTAAAGTTGGCTTTTAACAAATGAATAATAACGGTATGTTATTCATATCATTGATAAAAAAAATAAGTAGGTTTCAAAATATTTATTTTGATATACTTAAAAAATTTATGCATCTGTGGTTTATATTCAGAGGTGACAAAAATTAAATTTATTAAGGCCTTAATTTATTATTTTACTATCAAATTGGAATATTTGATAATTTTATTTTATTTTTGCTGTTGTCGTACATTTTTATTTAAATATTTTGAAATTGTTATTTTGCGTTCATTGAGTTGGTGTGAGGGGTGACTTTTTACTAAAAAATTTGATACTTTATTTTTTTGTTAGTATTTTTTGTTGAATTTTTAACCTTTAGAACTCGGCCGATTCTAAGTCAAAATATCCTTTCCAGTCGGCGCTTTTAAGATTGAGGAAAATTTTTCTTTCCCCCACTGTTGAGTTCGAGTTCACGACATGTGGTAAGGTTAGTTTTCTAGTTACAAAGGGGAGATAGTAAGGGTTACTGATTTTTAGTCAGTAATCATTGACGAGAAAGAAAGATCCTAATATTTGGCGCCGTATCATATCATAATGATTTTTTCTGAATTCCTGGTTCCCATTATTAATTGAGTGACTTACAAACTTTCAAATGCATATTTATCATAACTTAGATTCGTGTATTGCATAAATTAACATTTTCAAACAAAACAAATAACAAAGAAAGCGACAGCTATACCATACTACTAAGATATTTTCTGGAATAATTTATTCGGTGCTTGCTTATATATATACAAGATATACATATAGGTGTGTAATCACATCGCTTAGTGGGCAGATTTTATCTGTGGTCATATTGCAACTTACCTACTTAATTGCAATATTGAACCCATGTAATTAAAGTAATGCCTCATGTTTTCAAAATTATTCGACGAAATATAAAAAAGAAGGAAAAAGTTAAGAACAATACTTTGAACATTATTATTAAACATTTTATTTTTTAAATTAACATCCTTTTAATGCACAATTATTCAATATACTCCAAATATTTTGATTTGACATTTTAATAACATCTCATTTTGAAACAATAGGAAGGTTACTGGTGACGGACTTCATAAATTTTAACGATGGTCAAGCAATGAGGGCAGCATCCACTCACCAAACTTCCACACCACACCAACATCAGGATTTAGAAACTAGACAGGCTTAACAGCCGGTTTCGATTGAACAAGATTCGAACTCACAACTCAATCCCGGCTACGAGTTTACGACCTCACTCGTCAGCTACCGTGGCCCATTTGTGATTAAATATTATCAAAAGTGAGATTTAAAAAATAATTTTTAACTTAATTGAACACGTGTCAAAGCTGCTGAGTAAATCTTAAGTACGTCAAATTAAGGCAAAACCTTCAGTTAATTCATGCATTCTATTGAAAATATTATGAAACACTTTTTTATATCAAATATTTCTATGAATCTTTAATCTTAAAGAAAAAAAAAAGTATTATTTATTTTTTTTGTTTTTAAATGAAACTTATAACTTAAATTGAAAAGTTCTTGTAACAATGCTTTTGAAATGTCTGTTTTAAAAAATGTAAAGTGAATTCTATAATTTTAAAATTTTGCCTCTAAAGAGCCTATTTTGTTTATTTTATTTTCTTTTATTAAAATGTATCAGTTTTAATCTTTATTCTAGTCTTTGTATATACCAAACTGTTTCGAAGAATAACATACTAAAATCTCTTTATCAAATAAACCAATGAAAAATAAAGACAATAAAAGATTAAACTGATACATTTTTAATAAAAGAAAATAAAAATAAACAAAATAGGCTCTTTTAAGAGCCAAAATTTTTAAAATTAGAATCACTTTACATTTTAAAACAGACACTAAAAGCATTGTTATGTAAGAACTTTTCAATTTTATTATAAGTTTCAAAACAAAAATAAATATTACTTTTTCTTTACATTTCAAAGATTCATAGAAATATTTGATATAAAAGTGTCGTAATATTTTCAATAGAAATGGCGAATGAACTGTGGTTTTAATTTGACGTACTTAAGATTTACTCAGCATTTTTGACACGTTCAATTAAGTTAAAATTACTTTAAATCTCAATTTTTGATAATATTTAATCGTTAAATGGGCCGATGGTAGCTGATGAGTGAGGTCAAACTCAGCCGATTGAGTTGTGTGAGTTCGAATCTGTTCAATCGAAACCGGCTTTGTTAAGCCTGGTTCAGTTTCTAAACCTGATGTTGGTGTGGTGTGAAGTTTGGTGTGTGGATGTTGCCCTCATTGTTTAATCCATCGTTAAAATTTATGAAGTCCGTCACCAGTAACTCTATTGTTTTCAAAATATATTAAAATGTCAAATCAAAATATTTTATATTGAATAATGTATTGCGCGATGCTAATTTAAAATAAATGTTAATAATAATGTTCAAAGTATTGTTCTTAACTTTTCCTTCTTTATATTTCAATGAATAATTTGAAACATGAGGCATTACTTTAATTATGGGTTCAATATTGCAATTGGCAGGTATGTAATATGACCGTTATAATCTACCTGCTGATGTGATTACACACTTATATGTATATCTTGTATATATAAGCAAGCACCGAATAAATATTCCAGAAAATATCTTAGTAGTATGGTATAGCTGTCGCTTTGTTATTTACTTTGTTTGAAAATGTTAATTTATGCAATATACGAATCTAAGTTATGATAAATAGTGCATTTGAGTTTGTAAGTCACCAATTAATAATGGGAACCAGGAATTCAGAAAACCATTATGATATGATACGGCGCCAAATATTAGGATCTTTTCTCACGACACTGACTAAAATCCTGCAAGTAACCCTTACTATCTCCTTGTAAATTAGAAAACTAACCTTACCACATGTCGTGAACTGAACTCAACAGTGGGGAGAAAATTTTCCCAATCTTAAAAGTTGACTGAAAGGATTTTGACTTAACGGTCACCCCAAAGGTTAAAATTCAAATTAAAAATTTAAATAAAAATAAAGTATCAAATTTTTATAAAGTCACCTCACACCAACCAATGAACGCAAATAATAATTTCAAAATATTTAAATAAAATGTACTACAACAAAGAAAATAAAATAAAAATTATCAAATATCTCAATTGATAGTAAAATTTACAAATTAAGGCCTTAATAAATTTAATTTTCACCTCTTGAATATAAAACCATAGATGCATAGAATTTTAAGTATATCAAAATAAATATTTTGAAACCTACTTATTTTTGACAATGATATGAATAATATACCGTTATTCATTTGTTAAAAAGCCAACTTTATTTTATAATATTTATAATCTAGATTGCGTTTAGATTTCATAAATGTAATTTTATTAATCATGACTAATAATAAAATACTTTCTCACAAATTTAAAACTCTGTGTACAACCGTAATTACAGATAAATTTAGTTTTAAAATTTTAAATTTAGATTATCATTTATCGTTTAAAACTGAGTTTTTGATATATGTCCTATTCCACACACAAAAATTATCCTTCACTAGTGTCAAATAATACTTAAAACGCCAGGGTTCAATAATTACGTCGTTTTCATTGTTGTGTAAAATAGCTCTGTGATTAAATAAAATGCAAAATAATTCTAGATAAACTACAACATTTTTAAAACAACGTTTTTATATGGTGGCAAGTGTATTAAAAGCACTTATTGAAATATTAGTTAAAACTGGTCGCAAATATCTAAATATTGCATTGTTAGGCAAGTAAGAACGGTTCTAAAATTTCAGGAGCTCTAACTTGATGGGAAGTTGAGCAATTACGATAGAAAATCGATGACTGATACGCACACAGACAGACACACGCCAAGCGAAATACATAAACCAAAACTAACTAAAATTACACCATCTCGATAAATTAATGGTTGGAAGTTTAACCCAACCACCCTTGGCGATAAGAATTATTTGGCAGTATTTTACAAATGTGGCTTACCCTGTTCCATTTCACAGATTTAACGCTCAGCCAAAAATCGCCAAGTTTAGTGCCAATTTTGAAATCGCGCCAAGTGTTTGGGCTAAACCGTATTATTAAAGAAAATATAGTTAAAACCTTGCTCAAATGTCTAAATATTGCATTGTTAGGCGAGTGGCCGAAACGATTCCTCAAAATCAAAGCTCTAGCTTACGCAGAGTTGGTTAAATTAACGATCGAAAATTTGATGACACACCATGCGTGAAATTCAGGAAAACGTTTAATAAATAAGTAAGAGGAGATTGTCTAATTTTCATAAAGCAAACAAATTACTTTTAGGCAACGATGTACATTCAAGCCGAGGCAGCTACCACATGTACACTATAGTACATGATCATCATTCCTTCACTAGTCAAAAGTTACATCGATCAACTTTTACAAAACAATCCAACCAAGGATGCCAACAAATAGTCAAGAAACTAAAATCCACTATAAATAAGACAACATGACAACTCAATAAAATAGATGTTTAATATAGACTCTATATTTAATATGGTGCGTGCCAATATATACGAAATAGATATTACATTTAAAAGGCGCGGCGGTTCCGCTCTACACTCTGATACACAGAAAAAGGAAACTTCGACACAAGAAAAGTTCCATCTAGTGGAGTGCTACACACATTTTTCTATTGTCATGGTAATTATGTGAAAACCTCGTTTAAAAGAAACATATATCTTTACAATATAATTATTCCTATATCTATCGAAATTGGCTATACCACTTTCATAATCAATCAAGCATGTTTTTCACACCTATTTTTGAACTGAACAAAGCATTGCCATTTTAAGATATTAATTAGTTATAAATAAAGCAATTTCTTTAGATAATAAAAATTTAACTTTAATGCATTTTATAAAATAGTTTACTGTTGTTCGATTAATTTCATTAAATTTTTAAGTGTATTAAATTTTAACTCTGGGCAAGAGAAAACCAAGTTCAGCTACATCTTATATCATTAGTAAATTTGGGACTAGTTCACCAGGTTATGTACCCTAAAACAAGTAATTCACTATATAAATAAAATGTTCATATTAAATTAATCACAAATTGTTATTCATTTCATAAGTCATTGTTATGAAAATTTGAGTTTTTCTTTACATTAAACGCAACATTTTGAAGTCTTGAATAGGTCATTTTAAATACAAAATTTCTTACTAGTTCCGATTGCGCAATGTCATGTTTTATTCTAATGTTCATGTTTTATACTTCATGAACTTTTTGATTGATATCCGATTTTATCAATTTTTCGTATCTGAAGCATTTATTTCCTCTATGCAATGCAAATTATTTTCATCAAAGTTCTCATTCATTTCATGTAATTTGCGGAAATGTGTGATTATCGGGAAACCCATCCCTATCTCACGGTGCTGTTGTCGGTAACGGCTAAAATTACGAGGTTCTATTTAATGAATTAAATTTACCTCATCTTAATTTATAAAGAAAAATATCATAATTAATTATTCTTACTAATTTGAGTATCACCAGGATCAAGGCAACAAGTTGCATGGGCTTTCGACAGAGTGAGGAACCGCCGAAACAAACTAGGAAAGTAAAGTTACGAAAGCGCATTTACAGATGCTGTACGTATTAAGAGCACAATGCACCGAACGAAGTAATACCG
>BMAW01047224.1:147660-229856 GCA_019974015.1 Nephila pilipes | reverse complement strand
TGCTCTGTTCAGATACTGTGACGGTTTAAAATGTCTGCGTTAATTGAAAATCCCGCGAGGTGCGTGCAGTAATAAGGTTTCTGACTGCAAAAAACTGTAAACCGATAGAAATCTATCGGCAGCTTTGTGAAGTGTATGGGGACAACATTATCACTGAAGGTGGAGTGGGTCATAAGATTTAAAAATGGCCGAACCAATGTTCACGACGAAGATCGAAGTGGGAGACCCAGCATAGTGACTGCCGAACTTGTCGAAAAAGTCGATGCTAAAGTCCGTGAAAATCGAAATTTCACAATAACGGAACTTTCTTTGAGTTTTCCACAAATTTCGCGAAGTTTGTTGCACGAAATCATCAGCGAAAAGCTTGGTTACCACAAGTTTTGTGCAAGATGGATTCCAAAAATCTTGACAGAGGACCAAAAAAATCAGCGAATGGCTGCAGCGTTGAACTTTTTGGACGCTTACCATAAGGATGGTGACTCTTTACTCGATCGCATCGTTACTGGTGACGAAACATGGGTGAAACACGTGAACTGTGAAACGAAATTGCAATCAATGCAGTGGGGGCACACAAGTTCTCTCCAAAAACCCAAGAAATGCATGCAAACAATGTCGGCAAGGAAGATGATGGCGACTGTTTTTTGGGACAGAAAAGGTGTGATTTTGGTGAACTTCCTGGAAAGAGGCACTACATTAAACTCTCAAAGGTATTGCCAAACTCTCCAAAAACTCAGAAGAGCAATTCAAAACAAGCGCAGAGGAATGTTGAGCTCTAAGATCTTGTTGATTCACGACAACGCCCGGCCCCACACGGCAAATGTCACTCGTAAAGTTCTTGAATCTTTTAAGTGGGAGTTGTTTCCTCATCCGCCGTACAGTCCTGACCTGGCACCGAGCGACTTCCACCTATTCCCAGCAATGAAGAAGTGGCTGGCTATGCAGCGTTTTGATGACGACGCACAGCTGCAAGAAGAGGTAACGAAGTGGTTGAAGGCGCAGGCGGCCGAATTTTTCGACGAAGGAATTTCCAAGCTCGTACATCGCTACGATAAATGCCTTAATTTGAATGGTGACTATGTAGAAAAGTAGTATTTGAGTGTGGCTTTCATCTGTATATAATAAAATTTGTTTCCTATAATTTGTTTATTTTTTATTCCAAAACGTAATATACTTTCTGGATAGCCCTCGTATATATGTGTGTGTGTGTGTGTGTGTGATTATTATATGATTTTTATAATATATATATATATATATGATTATCATTATATAATAATCATATTATATATATATATATATATATATATATATATATTTTATTATTATATTATATATATATATAAATGATTTTTTTTTTTCATAACATATCAAAGAATTATGCAATAAATAAATACATGATGCATCATAACGATAATCTGGGTATGCAACGAACTGGAACTATATTTTAGAATCATAACACTTTCAGAACTGGAACAATACGTAAAATTTTCATTAAATTTTATCCCAAATTCAAGCCGCTACTTTGGTATCCGGTCATCCAGTAGCGGCTTTTAAACAGTTGGGAAATACAGTTGTAACTCTAGGGACGTTGCAAGGAGTTCAAGATACGTTATTGCTGAGGGAAAATAGTTTCATGCTAGATGAGTAAAACTGGATTTATGACATGAAATATAAAGACTTTCTCCAATGAATGATCTATCATCCGACCACCAACCTTCAAATAAGCAATAAAGTTTCCTTCCTGCTGTTGAAAATTGAAGAGAAACATATTATGGTGAACTTACTGGCAACACCCCATAACATAATCAAGAAGTGGCACCTCAATACAGTCCTTCTTATTAACTATGTAAATTTATGTTTTGATAACATCATTGAACATAATAGAGAAATTGGAGTAGATTGCCAATATTTGTCTACTTCGAAATATTCAACTATGAAACAAAGATACAACTACTAGTAATCCTAAGTGATGCCTTAAGAGAGAGCATAAAAAAGCGGAAAAGTCCACATCTTTCAATAATATTATGTGATAACATCAGAAAATACAGTTACATGATGTTATCACAGAAAATGATTCTTTTTACAAGCACAATAATCTCCATCTTACGCTTTCAGTTTCCTCAAATACTAAACTCATTCTTTCTTTTGGCAATAGTTGTTTTTTATATTTTTATTTTTCTAAATTTTTCTTTCTTACTCAAATTTTATTTTTTTCTACTATACTACTAAAGTAAAATTCATTTTTCAAAGAAAGTCATTTTAAAAAGATCACTAGCTCTAGAAAAACCACATCAAGAGCTACTACAAAGTTTTGATATTAAAACTCAGATCATTTATAAAAATACTTTTTTAGAAATTGTAGGTCTTCCATTTCCCTTTAATTGAAAAGCGTATACTAACATAAGTCTCTTTTCCAATTAATTAATGAAACAGTAGATATCAAGGAATGTATACTTTATATTCTTAATATCTTCCATGACGCCTTTGTTTCACATTTTCCTTATTATTGTAAAATATCTATTTTTATTTTTTATGATTATCTTGTTTCAAAAATATTACAATGTTACATTTAAATCTTTAAATACTTAATAAATAAATTTCTTGTTAATCCTGTCCCCAAATTTTAACAATATGCAACAAGGAATTAGTAAATTAATTTCTTGTTAGTTTTATTAAACTTCTTTAATTATCTTTGATGATAATATGGCACTATGTACAAGATCTAAGACAAAAATGATTTGATTATTTATCAAATATTATAACTTAACAGTGTAATTTTTCACACTAAATTTATCATTATAATTTTAGAATGGTACCAAAGAACTACATTTATTCTAATTGTACAGAGAAGTCTATATGATATAGATTCTGAGAATCTATGGCAAATTCGAGTTCCAGAGTTTATTGTAACAAAACGGAATATGTGATTCTCATACTGTAAGTCATATAGTAATATACTGAGAATATCATGAACTAGGAATTCACTAAATGAAAAATTTACTATAAAATTCATGTTTTAGATGCATCCAATCATAGATATGATTCTTGTGTACTTGTTATAATATTTGTTTTTCAAAATTTTGGTAGAATAAGATAACTTTAGCTTTATTAGATACACAGAATTATTTAGACGTATGTTTATTCATGTTCTATTTTTATCATATTTTTCAGACCATAACACCCAAAATCAATGGGATAACATTTTAAAAAATAATTGTATATTTTGAACAGTAAATTTAATATTTTATCCCCCTCAGAGAAAAAAAATAGTTATAGAAAGATGCTAAGGATTAAATTGAGTAAATTCATTCGAAGAATAATGTTTATTATTATTTTCTTTCAATTTTTCATTTTTTTTTTTTCAATCTGAAATTTTGATTTCTACATATTTAAATATTTATTTAAATAAAAAATTATATAATTATCGATCAAAATATATTCGTTCAACAAAAACTGTTAATTAATTTATATTTATTGCTTACATAATTTTTATTAGCAACAAATGAACTTTTTTACTAATTTTTATGCAGCATAATTATTTATATTTCAGCAATGGAACTTTAAGTTGATTCTTTTGTGTAGAAAATGAATTTTTAAGGTTCAAAATTATTCTACAATTGACATCAAATCCACAAATCTTGGAAATATCTGTGAAATGTGTACATATTAACATTTAAATAAAGATTACAAATATTAACATTTCAACGTTTATTTTAAAATATTATATTAAATAAATTCGTAATTTTTTTTGCATTTTAATTAGGATTTAACGTATGTTTTGTAAAAATTATATTCGTTTCACGCGAAATTAATTTTTTTTAAAAGTAAACCTTGTTAAACTATTTAGAAAAATAACCGAGCAAGAACATAAAATGTTACATTACATCTATTTGTGTAGACATACTCATAATTTTATGAATTCTTAGAATGATTCGTATTATTTTGCAATGATTATAATACTTTATTCAAAATAGTCCATTTTACTTAGTTTCATAAAAATGAATGTTTTATTGTAATGATTTGAATTCGTTTAATGTAAACAGAAAATTTTTAGGAACAATGATACAAGAATTCGATATTTTGTATTAGACAACGACGTAGAAAATTTTGCATCTGAGATCTTAATGGTCTTTCTCTACGATCATTTAAATCTTTCAAGAATATTATTCCTTCTCAGTAACGCTAATGGTTAAAACAAGCAGGCTATTACAGTAATTTTGGAATGCGTTGAAATCGTTATTTATGACAGTTGTATCCCATTAAATTTGTGGACTGAAGCAGTTGCTTTCAAGACATAAGCTGCACAATCTTAATATCTTCCAACTCAAATCATTTAGAGAAACGTTCTGTAGCATTAAGGTATTTTGAGCTCTTAGATCTTCACCATTAAATACATGTACTCGCTGGAAGGAGGCTATAGAGTGATTTTTTCTTTCAAAAATTTACAGTATTGAGAGTTATCAGGATAAAAATTTATTTTTTATTTGGTTTTCCAATTTTACCTAAAATAGCTTTTTGATCATCTTTAGAAGTTCCGTGTAACAAGGCTGGTATCTGAACATTATTATAAGTATTTTAAATTTAGGCATCTAATACCCTAAAAACATATATCAATGAAACTGACAGTTTAATATTCTTAATATATATCATTTTCAGGATTCCCTAACTATAAGCTAAAAAATTTATTTTAATAGTAGGCTAATAATAAAAAAATTAAGAAATTTATTTTAGAATAACCTTTTATTTTATCAACATACCATACAATTTCTAAACATCTGTAATTCGGACACAATTTGACAGTTTTGATACTAAATCTTGAATAAGTTAAGAGACAAAAAAGTAGGTTTTTATCAGTACCTATTTTACACATACACACAAAGAGAGAGAGAGAGATTCAATTAGAGTTTAACTTCCAATACTCCCCCTTTCGGAGTATTTAAGAGTGAATTTTTTTCAGTTTCACTGTAGTTTTACCACATCTCTATGGAATACTTGTTATCAACAATTCTTCTGGTTCCAGAATATTCCCTGGAGAGATTTATTTAATTTAGTTTTCTCTTTTCCAAATTTTTTTTATCTCCCGAATACACAGCTGTTGTATCTACTCTTCTGATCAAATCATTAGTTTCTATAGTTAAAGAAAACAGATTTATTTTTGAATGAATTATCCGAGTTTTATTATACCCTTTTCTTTAATTATGGTATAAATACATGCTACGATTCCAATTCTAATGAATATAAGGCTAACTTTAGAGCATAATATTACCAATTTTTTTTTCAATATTTTAGAAACCACAAATCCTTTACAAATGTCTATGCTTTCCTGGTTTGGACAAAAAAACGTAGTTTTGAAGACATTATTTGACCCATAGATATAATTGTGTTAATAATAAAGCACAGAGAATCCTCTTTCCTTTTATAATATAATATTTATTAAAACTACTTATGCTTAGAATTTATTAATAATATTCTCTCTAAAATTTCATCGATAACTTAAATATAAACTGAAAAAAACAAACATCAAAAATACGTTTTACAAAATTTATTTGCATTTGATTTTTCGTTCGACTTTGTCGGTACAATAAATTATCTCTTACATGCGAATTCATAATGTTTTTATTGCTCATCAATTACCACATTAATAATAAGAATGTTTTCTAAGAAATATTTTGAAATATACCATAAATTTTTCTTTGTTTTCTTCTCTTCGAGTGAAGAATTTCTTTTGTGTTATTTTAGTCAATGTAGCCATACTATTCGTAAGAGCAATAAGAAGTCGAGAATTTCAAATAACGTCTTTGAATCATATGGAATATTTACATTAAATTCTGTTCTTGTAATTAGTAAAGTTTAAGGGAAACATTTCTTCTAAATTCTTTGCAATTGTAACAGCAATGAATAGATGGTTTTATTTTATTTTCCATGGAACATATACTAGATCTCTTATCGATAATGTGAAACGCTTTCTCGATTAGAATGAAGTTTTCGCTGTGTTCTTCTCAATATCCATTTGTTTATAATAACAAAAAACATAAAATTATTTCCATTAATATTTTCATAATACATCGAAAACTTTAAACATCTTTTAAATTCTATTGAGTTAAATTTCTAACAGATTCTTATTTTCATCATTATATATATTTTTAACTTCTATTACGTTAATTTAAAAATTAAAAATACCACAAAATATTTTCATTAAATAGAAGCATAACAATACAAAAATATTTTAATTGCAAAACATCTCTTCTTTGAAAATTTAAAAATTAGTTTCAGATATAAAATGTATCTAATTATCAACTGGAATTTCACGTTCCTGAGTTATATGTGAGACAGTAATATATATTGCATAAAATCACCCTACTTTCCGAAATATATTAAATAATTTTGTTTATTTAGCAAATTTAAAAACAGACAAGAATTTTACTGTATGAAGATATTTCAAGTCATTTTTTTGTTTCATATTGAATAGAAATTTGCGGCAAATAACTTTAAAAATGCAGATATCTGAAATCAAATGGGACCTGTAGTATGCCGTAGTATGCTTTTTATTATACCGGCAAATATTAAATTGAGAAATTAACAATTATTCTTTTTTATTATTTATTTCATTTCAAGTTAAATTTATTAATTACTTAGCACAAAAATGTGTTTGATAGCAAAGATTCTGTTTTGATTATATTTATGTTTTAGTTAAGCATTTTGCCATTACATAACTATAATTTCTTTTTAGCTTTTTGCATTCATAATAGAATTAACAACACAAATTGTTGTTTTTAATGTAAAGCAAAATTGAAATAAACTTACATTGAATGATAAAAATGATTTCTAAACTCTCTATATATGATTATTGATCGGTTTGCATATCATTCGCATCGCTTGCCATTTCTTGTATTTTGATTTGAAATTATCTCATTAAATTGAGGCAATTTTTTTTAATTTCAGATTCTCATCAGCTCTATAAATGTATGTAAGTATTTAAAAATATTTGCCTGAGTCAAACTTTCAAGGTCATGATCGAATATGCTTCATGATAATTCTAAGGAAGTTAATACATAACAATAATGAGGACGGTAAGGTTTAGAGAGAAATCATCAAGGAAATCCTCCCACAAAGAAGAGTTGGATTTAAACATTTTAAGACACTTTAGACAATATGATACATTATTTCGTCTTTCTTGGCTTCTTTTCATAGTTATTTTCTACAAAACATAGAAGTAGTAACAAAGGAAAACCATTGTAATACATTTTTGCTTAGTAAAATTATTTAATCTAAATTTCAAGCCGATTATTGCAGATCTCTGAATGGAAAAGACTGATTCAAGATTTAGCATTCTAAAATAAAAATACTACAACCAATGTTAAGTTTCACATTTCATTTATATAACAAAATATGCTACAGATGCAGTAAAGATTAATGAAAAAAAATAACAACTCAACTTGACTCTGAGTTGAAGAACAACTCAACTTGACGAGCTGGGCCGGAAGAACGGAACGCTAGGCGAGTCGAGTGAGGGAGAAAGCGAAAAACAGGAGAACAATGACGGAAGAACTAGCAATGTCTGATAGTTCTGTAGATCTGTAGTATTATTGCAAATGTTGTGTATCGTGCTGCATTAATGTTTTAATTAAAGTTTTGCAGTTAAGGAAAAAAGTCTGAAACGACTTATTAATTTTTTTTTTATAATCACTCTCACCGCCTTACAACAACTCGACCAAATGGAACGTGTTTTACTGATGACAAAAGTAAAATATTTTTTAGACAATGATAAAATATATAAATAACCAAAATAGCTTAGTAAAATGCTGAAAAAAATCTAAAGGAGTCCAATAATTGAAGTCTTTATAGCCTCATTATATTATATCTTATAATCCAGTGTGCCATTAGCACAAATTATACTTATTAACGTAAATGTAGTTTTTATGTTGCATAAATAAACACACAATAATATAGTATTTTTTTAAAAAAATTGCATTAAACTCAGTTCATGTATTACTGTTGCAAAGAATGTATAACTTGACTTTATTTTTTTTTACTAAGTATCTCTTTCTTTCTTAAATTACATAAATAGTAAAACTAATATCACTAGCCAAGTTATCTCTGCTATACATCACTCTTAAGTAATATTTATCAACTTTATTATCATTGATCTCAGAATATATATTTTTCTTCTCATACTATATTCACTGAACATTTTGTTAATTTCAAGAAGTTCGGGATCTTTAATTTATTTTTCTTATTTTGGTATGGTATTGACATTATGTAGAATAATAATTAATTAATTCGATTAATCATACATAAAAATGTTACCCTATGAAAATTGTATCCCCATTTTACTTTTTCATGACAAGTATATTATTTTTTGCACATTTATATCATTACGTGTAATTACATAATTCCAAAAATAATTAGCGGTCTACAGTTAAAAAGAAAAGCATTGAGCAGTGAAGTGTTAATAAATGCATACGCAACAATAACAAGCTAACAATTTTTAAAGTTAATTTACCAAAAAATTAATCATGGCATTTTTTTCCGAGAAAAATGTTCTATGATTAAGGTGTAAGTAAACCAGCCTCAGGGTGTAAGAAGAAATGTTTCACGAAAATTTGTCATTGTACACGTAGAATTTAACGAGCTAAAGAGAACGATTAATAGCTCCCTCGAGACTAAACGGCGAACAGATTAGAGTTGAAAGAAACTGTTGATTATCTGGCACGACATTTTTAAACACGCAAGCACTCCTTGAAAGTCCATAACTCATTCTCACGCAACTCAAACTCCCTTTCTTTAATGCAAAAAATAATGAAGTGTCTTACAGGTTAATGATAAATATTTTAAGTAATCTAAAGGTTTTTTTAGCGCAACAATACAGTGATTATTTTAGATTTATTACTTTTTAACGTCATGCTTAGAAACAACTCTAAAGTTACTGACAACGAGTCTCGTAATTTGAGCCCCGGTCGAATCCCTAGTACGACACCTGAAATGTCAACTTCCTCTCCGAACATCCACACCATATTAAAGGGAGGGACGGAATAAATATTTTAAGTAACTTTAAGGGTTTTAGCACAATAGTACAATGATTATTTTCGATTAATAATTTGTTAAGAAGCAACATTAGGGTTCAGAAAGCAGCATTAGGGTTAAGAGAGCAACATTAGGGTTAAGAAAGCAACATTAGGGTTACTAGCAACGAATCTCGTAATTTGAGCCCCGGTCGAGTGATGTGTATGACACTTGCACTGCTAACTTCTTTTCCAAGCATCCACATCACATAAACGGGGAGAACTTGCTGCCTCAACAGATGTAATCTAAATTATCCCAGCTGCAAATCGAGTTTTTATTGGCGTCAGGGCTTGGACTCATGACTCTATGGAAACATCGCCACCGGGAGATCGCAGCCATGACAACTAGGTTCTTGCGAGATTCGCAGCTGTACTGATTTATCAGTGAATAAATTTTAGATGTTAGCTATATAAAGGAATAGAATAATCAAAATTAATTTAAAATTGATTAATTGTAGACGGACTAATAAGAAAATATTTGAAATTTTCAATGAATCAGTAAAATTTGAAACAAATATCGCCTTTCAATAAATCAGCACATGATCGTGTATTGATAGATCAATGTTATTAAATCTCTATTAGAAGCATTTGCGACTGAAATTCGAAATTTGAGAAACAAATAACGGATATATTGCCAAGAAATTAGAATTAGATCCCAATGAGCTACTTTCGTTATTTCGAATTCTAATCATAAAATAATGAATAGATAATTATACGAATAAAAATTATTCAGATATTTATAGAATTCTAGAAATAAATAAACAAACTCCTAAGATCCTATCTTGAGTTTTAAATACTAGTACTAGTTTCCTGTATAAAGCAACTGTTATATGTATTTATTATAGATGAATGAAAAGAATTTTCAATATATTTATTGTGAATTAAAAAGTTATATTTGTGATACACATTTTAATAAATAAGACTTATAAATAAAATTTGCCATTTTTCAATAATATATAATGGCATTATTACACATTAATAATTTACCACAATATTTTTATCGTATATTTGCATTGAAAGATTTATTGTTGTACACGGAGGCATTTATCAAAAAGAAATTACAAAAATATATTTTAGAAAAAGCACTACTAACGGAATTGAAAATTCTAGATGATACATTCATACTCAGATTTCAATAAAATTCGAAATATATTAGTGGCGACTAATATTATACATGTGATACTATAATATAAAATATATGATATAAAAATGTCTTACAGAGAATGCCTAAATATAAATTGCTTTTTTTGTACTTTGAAGTATTTTATTTTTAGTTAATCTTTGACTTAGTTCAAATAACTTCCTAAACTGATTTGTGTGAGTGTAGAACCTTAATTATATCTTGGGGATTTGAAGAGTTATTTTTTATGAGTATACGTTTTTCCCCCCATTTTTTTTTCTTTCTCTGGTAATTTTAAATTAGGGGAAATATGAATGCGCACTATTTATGACCTTCCCTTCACTTCTAAGTACTCTTTATCCTAATATTTTAAATCTACAGAAGGAATATTCTTTGGATATAAATTTCATCATATCTATTTTAAAATAATATTGTAGCCTTTGCCAATGTATTTTAAAATGAATTAGTGTATGTTATTGATTAATGAAAGATTTATTTTCCTCTAATTACTTTCGTTAAAATAAAAGAATTCGAATATTCTAGTCCATGAAATCAATATCTTTGATTTAACGAAACAATAATGTCTGATAAATTATTTATTTTATTACATTCAGTTATTTCCGAAGTTACTATGAATTACCTACAAATCTCAGGCTCTGGCAGCTAACTCAAGGACTACGAAATCTTAGTCGAGCTCTGTTGTTTGAGTTCTAAAAAATATCAGTTGTGTAGGTCAAGGGGCACAAATTAAATCCGGTGGTGTTTCAAGTCCTCTCGTTCGCGTGTATAGGAAACCCAGAATTATTTGACAGGGGTTCAAAATTACAAGACTTGTAAATCTTTGTATTGGGTAGAAATAAACAGCCGGAAATGATTGATACAATAATTATTCCATATGCCAAAGCATTAAATCAATAAAGGAAGGAAAACTGTTTCTTAAAAGGTACATTATTCCTTATATCTCGATTATTATTTCATAACATTCTAGTTCTAAATGTTTCTTCATATAAAAAGAAAACGGAAAAAAATCTATTCAATTCATGGATGTCATTGTTCTAAATAACAAGAAAAAGCTGAAAAGGCAGCTCTTTTACTCCATTCCTTAGGAAAAAGACTAAAGGTGTAATGAAATCTTGTCCGGAGTCGGTAGAAATCTGATCAGTGACAAAACATCTGCAATATTACAGATCGATGCTGTTCACCTCCAAAAACAGGAAATGTGAAAGAATGCGAAGCAAGGTCGAGGGCCTTAACATGGATTTCCGGTCTTTGATGTCTTCAACAAAGATCGAATGGCAATCCAGGAAACTCTACTGAATGGTCAGAGGGAATTGCAGACGAAGTAAACTTTCAAAGAACTTCTTTCAATCAATGACACTTCTTTATCTTGTCCAATTGTATAGAGACTTTTTTGGCATTTCACTGTTCATAGAAATTCGATATATGAAACAAGAATTTCTGAGCTTGTTCCCATTGTAAGGTTATAAGTGTATAATGTTTTCTTTCAATAAAATTTGTGTTAATTATATCATCAAAACTCACATAGAAAACTTATATATAAAACATACAGGAAACACTAATTTCTTAATCTTAATTTTTTCTACCCTTTTCCAAATTGATTGCATGGTTTCTAACTATTTTCATGTAAATTTTCCTTGCCAGAAAATCTAGAAATTCAAATTTTAAGCATGTTAGTTGTACACAAAAATGCATCACCCCTTTTAAAATTACAAAATAATTATTAATCTGGTCACGTTGTGTTTCGATCATTTTATGATTAGTATTAAATATAGCAGATGTAATCAAGAAGTAATCTCGTAATGAGAATAGCAGTAATATTTCTCTGAAAAAAGTATTTTGATTCTTCAAAGAAATATAATAATAAAAATAAAAATAATTATACATATATATGTGTAGAATTCCAAGTATATATTTTTCTATTAAGTTGAATGTTAAAAATTTGATTTACTCTGTAAAAATGCCTCGATGCAGTATTCGAGCTCATTACGAGCAACTGTCAGAGTTTTAAAGAGGTTGTATCATTGACTTGAAAGAGGCAGGTTGGACAATTTGGAGAATCGCTCGTCATATGGGTCGAAGCGATGCGGAGATTAGAAGATGCTGGCAAGAATGGGTGGATAATGGCAGATTTCAGTGTCATGATGTTAGCGATCGATCTAGGGCCACAGCAGATCGGGAGGACAGAGTAATTGTCAGTTCAGCGGTCACAGCGCCTGATTCTCGTTATCAACCATCAGACGTGAGACCCACACACGAGTGTCCACCATGACTATTCACAGACGGCTGATTGAGCGAAATCTACACCATAATGACTGATACACCGCCACCACCCCGCACACCGTTGAGCCAGATACAGTGGTGCTCTGCTCATCAGGTTAGAATGATGCTGGACAGGGGACGTACAGTATTTAGCAACGAAAAGCCTAACTGTAATGGCGATCATCCCAGTAATCCATCCTGGTGTCTGAGACGCCCAGGTAACGTTCCGATCCTGCTTTTCACTATTGTACACCACAGTCCTCTACCAGAAAGTCATGGTCTGGGGTGCCATTTCCCTTGATAGCCGGACCCCTTTGGTCGTCAGTTAGAGGCGTACTTATAGCGGTGGGCATGTCGATCATTCTTATGACCTGTTTTGCTACCGATCTTTGCAAAGCTGCTTCCGGCTATTTTTCAGCAAGATAAATGCCAGACTGCATACAGCACCCGTCGCCATGAACTATCTTATAGCTTCACAACACTTTTGCCAATCAGATTTCTCCAATCGAGCATGTCTGGGAAATGATGGGAGATATTTCACCATGGGATGTTGAGACCAGCCTGATAATAAATGAAAATAAAGCTGAGATGCCTGGGAAATTTTATCACAAAATAAGATATCAGGCTCACTGGGAAAATGTTGGTTTATTGATTAGACTGCAATTAAAAATTATTTGGTTTCAAAATTTAACATTTCAAAGCATTTATGCTATCTCGCCTTGTCTCTAATGACAATTTTCTTATGTTTTTTTTTGTTGGATTTGTTATGGAGTGTATAACATATAGACATGAGCAAGTTATACAAACTTTGTCATTCTCTACAAAATAACCTCAGGATGTCATTCATTGTCATTTGTGTTTCGTTATTATCTGAATTAAAAAGGAAATTCAAAAATATAAATATTCAAACCTTTCAAAAATGTGTGTATAAAACTTAAAAATTTATACTATAAATTCTAATTATACTAACAATAATCATGGCATAGATTTTTTAGAGCATAAGTCCTGTAAGTTCATTAAATATCTTTAATTATATTTAGTTAGAGATTGTTCACACTATATATGTTTAAAATCAAATGCATTCTTTAAATATATTATATTAAGCTATTTACTGCATATCTTAAATGGCTTTAGCTAACATGTTTTAAATACTAACAACCCGTCGTGTTTCTTCTAGTAAATCTCTTTGCATAAATAATCAACTAGGAGATTTGAACATGACAATTTCAATGTCTTTATAAATTACTCATATACTTAAATACGTTCCTTGCATGGTTTAGCAATATACATTAATGTTGTTTTTATTTATTAACACTATAGCTGAGTAAATTTTCACTAATGGGGATTCTAATGTGCGCATTGAATTAGCTGAATCATTCTTTTGTATACATCTACTATTGTTGATAATAACAATATGAAAACTCGGAACCATGGTCTCATAATCAAAATACATCATAGATAATTATAGGTAAAGTTATAGAATAAGATATATATCAAATTTCCTATTGTGAGTCTAAAATCTACAAGAATTCAATACTCATTGATTCTCTCTACACTTTTTTAAAATAGATTTTCTAATTTCACTTGGTGTGTGTGTGTCTGGTGGGTGTGTGGGTTGTTGTGTGTTTGTGGGGGTGTGGTGGTGTTGTGTGTTGTACTGTCATCATTGATCGTTATTCTAACAACCTCCATCAAGCGAACCTGAAACCTTGGAATTGATTCTCACCGCCTAACATTTGCGATATTTAGACATTTCGACAAGTTTCAGAACTAGTATTTTTCAATAATGAAGCTTATCCAACCACTTGGCGCAAGATTTTTCAAAAATTGGCACAAACTGATTTTTTGTTGGCTGAACGTTAAGTCCGTGGTAAACGGACCAGGGATACATTTGGCAAAATATTACATAATTTCTTGTCGCAAGATTGATTGAGTGATCCGACTCCAATCATTAATTTACCGGATGATAATTAATTTTACGTGCAGTTGAACCTGAGTGACTTGATAGGCCTACGCGTTTACTTTTTATGGCGATAAGTCGCGCAATATGAAAGAACACAATTTTTCGGTAACCCTACTAAATCTAATCCCACGCATACAAGGCCACGCAGCGTATATTATTCATTTATATATTTATACCATTTATAAAGCTCTAGCCCTCAACTGTTCCATTTGCCTAACAATGCAATATTTAGATATTTATGACCAGTTTTTAACTAATATCAATTTTTCTTAATAAACTTTGCCAATTATATAAAACGTTGTTTTAAAAATTGGTTTTATCTCGAATTATTTGCACATATTCTTGTATTTTATAGCCTCGAGCAGAAAAGACAAGTTAAGACAAAACCGATTTCAGAAGATTTCTTTTTAAACCGATTCAGACAAAATAGCACTAAATGATAAAAATTGAAACTTCCAAGAAATTGCACACAGGCATTTTAACTGCCTGCAGAAAAGTTGAACTAAATTTCATTTTTCTCTTCTGTTGCCGAAATATAATAATAAGTACTATACCGCATAGACATCATATAACAGAATGAACTTACTAATTTTAAGAGTGCTTCTAATCATTAAAAACGCTTTTAAATTTAAATATTTTAATGCAATCTATATATGTATACATGCATGTATATATATATATATATATATATATTGCATATATGTTATTATATACATGTGTGTGCATGAGGGAGTATGTGCTTGTTAATTTTAACATTTAATTCAAAATTTCTCTCGAATGTTTACTTAGATTTGTGTCAAGTTCATTATCACTAAAATGTGTGAAGCCAATAATTTTATTTATTACAGTTTTCCAAATCAAAACAAAACAAAGTAACAATTTTTAATACTATAAATTTTAAGATTAACGACGTGCTTATATCTTGATATAAAAATGTCTACTTCTCACGTATTGTTAATCATCGCTCAAAATGAAAAAAATGTGTCTAAATCTATTTAAAGTTGTATAGGAATTTCAGAAATTTTTCTTATATTTCACCTTCATACCAAAATGAACAATTCTTAACCATTTAATACAGTTTCACTTGTCCTTAAGACTTATTAGTTACCAAATGAGATATTATTTAGCTAACCAAAAGATGTGGTAGATGATCATTTTCTAGAATATGATCGTAAAACTTTTGAGTATATGTTTGATATCAGCTTTCGTCAGAAATGAACTTAATTTTCAAGAATATGTCATAATAAATTTCTCCTAAAACTTTTATTGGATTGAAATGAAACTTAAATGCTCTATGTCTGTATCTTTCACCAGTAACAAAAACTTAATTTTCAAAAATGTATCATAATAAATTTCTCTGAAATCAAACTTAAATAAAAATAAAATATTTTATTTAACTATCCACTGATAAACTGTCTTCAATCATAAGTAATCAGGGTTAAAAAAATGACTGAAAATGAATAGTTGTATGCAGAATTTTACGAAATATTTGAAGCAATCACTTCTTGCCTCAAGAGTTTCGAACTTTTCTTAATAGATTTCTTTCTCGGAATGTTTTGGAGTCAAATGATTTTAATATTGATGCCCTTAATATTTTCGCCATTATTAGTCAATGAAATGCCTTTTATAATATGTCACGTAATATACTAAATTAAATTAAAACAAGCTTTATTTAATGAGTCATAAAGTAAATAATCCCTTTGGTAGCGAATTCTTTTCTTCACAACTTATTTCATAGAACAACCAATTTTTTTAGAATTTTCAGACAAATGGTAAAATCCTCTAGTGTATTACATAAATTTATCAGGATCTAAATTAATATTGGTGTAAGTGTTTAAATAAAGAGGTTGTTATAGTTAACATTTTTATATTCAGTTACTTATCTTATTCAGAAAATTATATATTCATTTAATAATTTCAAAATGTTTGAGTTTCCTTTTAAATGCAACTTTTTCCCTTCGAAAAGGAAAAAGTGCAGTGCATAAGTATTTTATGTAAAGTATTTTATTATGAATAATATTATCTCTTGTTTGATAATCATAAACATTTTTTATTATTACCGACAAAAGATATATATATATATATACTGCTGTTTGTAGAAAATGCAACACCATGAAAGAATCATCAGAATCAAATGAAATTTAATGCAGAAACGACTGGTACTGATACAAATAAATGATGAAATTTTCAAAACAAAAGAAACAAATTAAGCGTCCGAAATCAGTATTTGGTGCAGCCACCATGCGCTGCAATAAGTGCTGCTATACGACGTGGCATGGAGTCAAACAGATGTTGAATATCTGCTTGAGGAAGAGAATTCCATATCGCTTGTATGCGCAACCAAAGTTCGTCTTTGGAAACTGCAGGACGCGGATCACGAGCGAGACGCCGACCAACCATATCCCACACGTGCTCAATAGGCGACATATCCGGTGAATAAGCAGGCCAAGGAAGAAGTTGCATGCGTTGTGCTGAACAGAAGTCTCGAACAGTCCGCGCAACATGTGGGCGTGCATTATCCTGCTGAAAGATAGCTCCAGGGATGCCTTGAAGGAAAGGAACGACTTCGGGCTGTAGCACTTCACGGACGTACCTGTTGCTATTGAGATTACCCTCAATTCGTATCAAATTGGATCGTCCATGATACGAAATCGCACCCCAGACCATAACTCCGGGTGTTCGACCACTATGTCGTTCAATAATACACTCAGGAAGGCAGCGTTGACCGGCATAACGTCTAACACGAACACGGCCATCATGGGTCCACAAATTGAAGCGTGATTCATCTGAAAAGACAACTTGGTGCCAATCAGCTCGCCTGTCTCTGTGCTCAAGAGCCCACTGCCGACGCAGCCGTCGATGATTCGCCGTGAGGGGAATCCTGTATAAAGGCACCCTTGCACGCAATCCACGGCGCAGCAGACGACGACGAATTGACGAAGCCGACAATTGTACACCTGTAGCAGTAGACCAACGTGCTGCCAGCTGCCTGGAGGAAGCTGTGCGATCATTCACCGCCATGCGGAGCAGGTGTCGATCATCGCGCTCTGACGTCACCTTCTGTCGTCCAGTGCCTGTTTTTCGAGTTGTTCGGTGCTCGTCGGTCCACTGCTTCCAAACTCGCATCACTGTGGAACTGTTCCGCTGCATACGAGCTGCTATTGCGCGATAGGAAAATCCTCCTTCTCGAAGGCCGATTATCCTCCCTCGTTCAAACTCCGTAAGTTGCTTGAATTTCTTATTCTTCCGTCGTGGAGGCATACTCAGGTCTCACTAAACGTTTGCCACTAACAAATAATCATAGACTTTTTTCAACGTCCCGCTACAGCACTTTATTTATACGCTTTCAGCATCAATTCAGAGGGCGCTGCGCCGATGGCTCTGAAACTTTGGTTAATTTGCATAATATCCTATAATTTTGACATTTGCCTGAGTGCTTTTGATTCTGATGATTCTTTCATGGTGTTACATTTTCTACAAACACAGTGTTATATATCTTGTCGGTAATAATAAAATGTTTATGATTATCATATATATATATATATATATAATATAAAATTGTCGTGTCACAATGTTCGTTCCCATACTCCTCCGAAACGGCTTGACCGATTCTTATGAAATGTTTTATGCATATTCAGTAAGTCTGAGAATCGGCCACTATCTATTTTTCAAACCTCTAAGTGATAAGGGGTATCCACCCCAATTTTTTTTATTTTTTTATTTTTTATTTTTTTGATAATTTTTTTTTATTATGTGGGATTAAAATACATACAACCCTAAATTTTCACTTTTCTATCACCAACCCCTGCTTTTTAATAGTAATTTTTATAATTTTATCATTTTTTATCCCGCTCGATAACATCAAGTATTATCACTTTTGAGTGTAATTCGCACGATCAGTTAATTAAGTGATTTACATAACCTCTAAAATACTCAACACGTGTCACGAGTTCCCACAAACAACGGCTATTGAGTTGTAGGTATAAATTATTTTTATACGTTTATTATAAAATCAAAAATGAGTTCTGCAGTTCTGTGAAGAGCATCAAATACATTTGCAAGTATGTCCATAAAGGCAGTGACATGGCGGTGTTTAGAGTGGAAAATACCAATGTGAATGCTCCTCCAGTGAATAAAAACGATGAAATAACGCTCTACCAAATTGGTCGGTACATCAGCTCCAATGAAGCTGTTTGGCGTATCTTTGGAATTCCGATTCATGAACGGGATCCAGCAGTTGTTCAGTTAGCCGTTCATCTTGAAAACGGTCAGCGTGTATATTTCACGAACGAGACAGCGATTGATCGTGCTATAAATCCACCAAAAACTATACTCACTGAATTTTTTGAATTGCGTAATCGTGCGGATGATTTTGGTGCCTTTGCACGTACTTTACTCTATTCACAAGTACCACGCTATTTCACATAGGCTCAAACAAAACAATGGATACCCCGCAAGCAAGGCTCACCAGTTGAGGCATGTCCCACTTTATTCAAATCAAACGCCTTGGGGCGAGTATTTACAGTGAATCCAAGACAGACTGAGTGCTTTTATCTTCGACTATTGTTGGTTAATGTTACTGGCCCATTGTCATTTCAAGATATACGTAAAGTTAATGGGCAACAGTATACAACGTATAATGCTCGCCGTTTCAGCAGGACAAGGTGGGTTCTTCTTTTTAGATGCACCAGGTGGAACTGGCAAGACATTCCTTATTTCTCTAATTCTCGCAGAAATACGATCCAATAATGGCATCGCATTGGCCGTTGCATCATCGGGCATTGCGGCAACTGTATTGGATGGAGGCAGAACAGCTCATTCAGTATTTAAGCTACCACTAAATATTCAAAATAACCCTGACGCAGTGTGCAACATAAAAAAACAATCGTCCATAGCCGCAGTGCTGAAACAGTGTAAAATTATCATCTGGGATGAATGTACCATGGCACACAAACATGCATGCTCTCGAGGGGGTAAACCATCAAGTTTGTTTGTATTAGCTAAAGACGAGCTAACAAAAAATATTGTTCACGCTGTAGCATTAAAAGATTAATATTATGTAATGAATTAATGATATAAATAATTATTACTTTTGATAAACTGAAAAAATTAATGTTTGGTGTTTTGTTATTTTTATATTCCCTCGTTGTTCACAGCGCTCTATGCCTTTTTCACTCATATTCCACATCCTTATACACTTCCAATAAGTTAGTTATTTTTTTCTACACTAGAAATTCTCTAGAAATTATTTACATGGCAAAACAACGTTTGCCGGGTCAGCTAGTATATATATATATAAACAAATAAATTTAAATTATACACGTACGATGTATGAACTGGAAACAATATTCCACCCTTATGGTAATTACCAGAACCATCTTAATTATTTTATTCTTATAAAAAAATCAATAATATACCTCAGAAAAATCTGCTAGATTCAAAATTAGGTTTTATCTTCTTTCAAATTTAATAAAATTCAAAACTTTTCTTCGTCAATATATGTATGATATATTTCTACCTATTTTCTTTTCAAGAGTTCTAAAAATTTATTGATAATCCATCGGTTGAAAATAACATTTTAAGCTTTTTTCTTTTTCCAAACTTGATAAAGATTTCGATAATTAAGGGTAAATATAATTTATATATTATACATGGGAAAATTTTCCCATGACAGGAAGTAAAATTTCACGTTGTAATAAAAGTATTCAGAAGATATCTTTGGGCTTTACGATTTGTTACGATTGACATTACAGTGAGTTAACATCATTTGAATTTTTATCTTCTATATTTATGTATTTTTTTCTTGTTTTCAGAGTTAAAATTAGGTATTATTCGCGTAGTATTTGAACATTATTGTCCGGATTAATGTTTTCCGTCATCATAAAATTATATTGTATGCCACAATTTATCGGAATTCCTTTAAATGTGCTGTAGGAAGAAAAGTCTTAGAATTTAATTTCTTTAATTTAAATTCTACACATTCGTTTTGAAGATGAGCCACATTAGTCATTTCGCATTTTACTAATATCAATTCTATAATTTCAGATTTAATTTTTTTTATATTTGTGATTGCTCATTCTTGCCTGAGGTTTTCAATTTGTTATTGTCATGTCACTGACTGTGATGTTAAAGGTTTCGAATTTTGATACGTATTTTGGAAATTAAATAGTGGCCATTTTATTCCATTAGGTGTTTTATTTACGTTGATTATATTTCATATATTTTGAATAACGATAAATTGTACTACTAATCATAAAGTTACATATCATTGTTTTGAAATGGCCTGAAGGATATTTATTCATCCATACTTAGAATTTGATACATATTATATTCCCTAATAATCAGTAATTTCATACTGGGGAAGAACATTACGTTAATTTATTTTGTAATTTTTGAAAGACAACTGTAGTTAAAAGAAGTTTCTATAGTTACACGTGAAGAATTATATTTATGTTTCATCAACATTGCATTATAACAGCAAAATGGCTGTTGGCAATGTACCTCTTGATTATAAACCAAATTATATTGAGATTTAGTTTAACACACCCGTTAGCGTCAGAAAAAAATCTACTTGGAATAAATAAACAAATATGGCTATTCTCAATGTTCTCTTTAAACAATGTCCAAACATGACAACTTATCCGTAAAAACTCTCTAAATTAGCCATTTTCAAAGTCCGGTCAAGGATTGGAATAAACGGTATTTTCACCACACGGTTCAGCCTGTGAGCAAATATAATTCATTCTGTCATAAATCTACATTCGTTAAATAAATCATGAAACAGAATAATCATTCAGAGATTTTTTGAAAATGTTACGCTTAGAGAAAAAATTATTGAAAAGTATTATTTTCTTTAAAGAAAAATAAATCATACATATAATACAGATAATAAATGAGAATTTCAGTAGTGTAAAAAGTAATTCTCAGTAATAATGTAAATACTAATTCATTCTTCACAAAATAATATTTTCAAGTTTTTTTTGAAGTTCTCTATATGATAATAAAATGATCAGTGTTCATAAAACCAACGCTTTAAGAAATAAAAGCTTATAAAAAAATCATTTTTTTTTTTGTTTTATTACAATCATCTTTTTGTGATTTACTAGGTTTTTAGCGCATAAACATTGTGAGAACTTATTTTTTTTTTTTGCTTGACATATTATGTGGTGTGACGTACCATGGGAACTTTATTTCTCAAATATAAAAAAAATAATATTTCTCTAAAAAAACATAAAGTTTAAAAAATCTTTGGACGTCAAAAGAACAATAATCCTCAGAATATCTATTAGAAGATAATTAAACATTTGAAAGAAAGGAAATGATGAAATGATTTAGATTATCAGAATAAAACGTCATACAAATAGGCCCTTAAAAGTTTTTGAAATATATTTTTAGAAAACTATAATCGGCAAATACATTCAATGCTCCTGAACTAATTGGAAGCTTTTCAGTTAATTATTTTTCTGTAGAAAATATAAGATATTTTTTTTCCATCCTACAAATGCTGTATTTTAAAAGCATAACAAGTTATTTTTATTCATTATGATTACTAATCTCTTTTGTTTCGAAATCAACAGTTCAACTGCAGGAATAAAGTTCTGGAAGAGGCCGTCATAATCAAGTTCATATTTTTTTTCTTTAAATGCTATCTTTCAAAGGCACAATAAATATTTTTTCCATCATTATGACTTCAAGGTTCTTTTGTTTCGAAACCAATATTTCGACTGCTAAATAAAATTGTCAAAACAGCCATTACCCTCATGTTCATTTCAAAACAACATAAATCCGATTTTAGTCTTATATCATTGAGGAACTCTTAATTATCAGAAAAATTGATCAACAGGGATCTATATTGTTAAAAAAATACTTAAATATATAAGAATTATAAAGTCTTTGCGACAATTTGTATTTTATATGTTCTTTACAGGTAGAAATAATTGGCAATAAAGTTTGATTACTTAAAAATTTGGATTATTTAGAATCAATTTCAAAGTCACGGCACCTTTTTTTAAAAACATTTGTCTAAATTTTTTTAAATAAGAAACATGTTTAAGTCTTTTTGAAAATTGCAAGCTTTCTTAAGGGTGTTGAACTAAAAAGTTTAAATAGCTCTTAAAAAACATTTTTAAGATTAATTGTCATGTAGAAATATTTTATTTATTATAATAATTTAAATTTAGTTTCTTTTTAAACATACAGAGCATCGACGGTTTTTAGTTTCATTATGTATGTAGTCCAAATCAAGATTAAAAAAGATTTTATGGGACTCATTGCACATTGAGTTATCAAAATTATTCAAGAAATATTTTGAAATTATTAATAAAGCTAAAAAGATTTACTGAAATTGTTAACATTTTCTAATCGTTTTTTTTTTTTAATTTAAACGAATGTTTTAGCATTTTTCATTCAAACAGCTATAAGCTCACTTACAAACTGTCAACTAATATTAAGAAATATTATAAAATATTTTCAGCTAATGATTAAATTAACTAAAACTTTAGTTATTTTAAATTTACGCAACATTTTTTCCTCATTAAAGAATCAAACTTCCTTCAAATTATGTATACATTTTTAAGAACTTTGAGGTATTATAAATCTTTATTTAGAAATTTCATTTATTCCGATATCTCACAGTAATTATTATAAATTGAATACATAAGTACAAATGTCATTCAATAAATTTAATAATATTTTAAATAATATAATAATCTTGATTTTTCTATAATGTAATAACATTTTATTAAATTAAGCGCAGGATGTGGCTATTAAATAAGGAGACTGACGATGTAAAACATTTTATTTTGATGTCATATATATTTACTTATTATCACTTTCAATATATAACCCCCTTCTATTCCCACAATGTCCATGTGAATATTCCATTGTTCGGAACAGTGCTAGAAGTCGTCTATCAGGTCCTTCAGGACGCATGCCGCTTTCGATTTCACAGTTTCAACAATTTTAATCTGTTTCCTTTTAATGCAGATTTTGCCTTAGGAAACAAAAAGAAGTTTCATGGCTAAAGAACCTGCAAATAATATGGATGGTCTAACACTGGATGCTGTACTTGGCTAGAAACCACTTGACAGACAATGTGGAATGAGCAATCGCATTTATCTTGATGGGAAAATGTGCCGTATATATTCATTGCCCATTTCTACAGTCTCAACAAACGCACAAATACTTAACCTACGGTAAGAACGAAACAGAATACCGATTTTTTTTTTTTTATTGTCATCCGTTTTTGGCGTGAAAGGGTGACCCAGGCCTGAATCGTATTTAACATCTTGTCGGCCATCTTTATAACACTTAAACGCCTCAAAAACACGTGCACGTGATAAACATATACTTTTTTCAATTAATTAGTTTAAGTAGCAGATTTTCCGAGTATCATGTGAAATGTCACAAGAATTCGTTGCTCATTTATCATTTTTCCGGTGAAATAAAATAATAACTCTGATGCGAATGAAGGCAGTGAGAAAAAAGAATTTGTTGACAGGAACGAGATGCACTGCTTTCGAAAATGAAGGTTTCACGCTAAACAGCTGACGATCGCTGATGTTTGGCGCATGCGTACTTCTTCTGTAATAGCGTTAGTTTCGCTATTTAATAGTTACACCTAGAAAGCCCTTTTCCTTGCAGAAAGTGGTTTGCACCCGAGGACAAGGCATTGTATAAATGTAGATATAAAATTTATAAATATTAATATATAAGAAAAGCATTAAAATAAAATATTAAATTATCGATGTTCATCACGGCATTTTTATGAAATATTATAGCTACTTTGTGAAAGTTCGACAATGACGGCAAGAAGATGCAGTATTTAGTTGCAAAAGCTTATATTTGAGAAATATCTTTACCATCATAATAGAGGAGTCTTATAATAGTTTTATTGCAAATGCAGGGAATTCTGGTATATTTAAAAGTGTTGTATAAATCCTCATCATACACCATGTGTGTGATGTACTTTACGTTCTGTCTCAAGTAAACTATAAATCGTTTGTTTGATAATCGAGTCGTTTTATGGAATGGGTTCTGTAACGTTTTTGCCTTCAAATAATACTTTTGGAAACCTTTAGATGAATTTGTTTGAATAAAAAAATCCCTACCTATGACCGAAATGTGACTCATGTAAATTGTATTAGAATAATGAAATGTAACGAATAAAACCCAGACTATGCATGTTATAAGAGGAGAAGAATTAATATTGAAGGTGATATTCGGAATTTTAGTTTCTTATTAAAATTGTGAGCCTAAATCAACAAGTGATACATTTGTAAAATATCTGCTTTGAATAAAGAGCCTTTGGTGGGAATCCAGATGGAAGAAACTAAGGGTTAGCAACTCGAACCCTCTCTCATACGTTGGTCGTCAAAGACCTCGAACCCGCAGAGAAGGTTAATTATATTTGATTTATTGAAATATTAGGTAAAATGTGTTTAGGTAAATTACCTTCACAGAGGTTAAGATAAGGAATAATTTTTAAGAATCCTCAACCTGAATAAAATATCGTTTGATTATGCAAATTGGTGATTCCCTAATTAAACAACACAGAACAGCAGAATAAAATAAAAATAGAAAGGCATCACAGTCTTATGACTAGGCTACATTACGAAACTGTATATATATTAGAAAACAGCATAAAAAATTTTGAATTTAAATCACACAAAAAAAAATCTACAAAAGGTGGGGAGAAAATTTTTTTTCATTATCTTGTCGAATATAATAAAATTTATCCATCAAAGAAATAATCTTATGGGCAAGAACTAGATGGAAAAATTTAGGGGAATAGCGACAAGCGAAAAATTATTCAATTATAAGCTTGTCAGAATTCATTTCTTCTGAATGCATTTATATGCACTTCGGTTTTTGATATCAAGAAAAATAACGGCAAGGAAATGACTTTCTTTAAATTCATTTTATTCTTTCACAGAATCAATAAAGTAAAAAATAAAGCATTCTCCGAAAACAGAAAGGAGTTTTGTCACATTTTATTTTTGTGGTCTGGTATTTTCACCTGAATATGAATATTCACAAACTTTTTATCTATTATTTCAGACATTCGGTTAGAGACAATAAATAAGAAGAATTTAAATCAGTTTCGTTTATTTTAATTAGAACAATGTTTAAGATATAGTAATGTATTTCAAAAAACAATCAGAAATTTTTATATTTGCTCGTAAAATATCAAGCGAAATATTTAAAATGTTATACTTACAATACTAAAAAATAAGATTGTCTTCATAATACTGAAATAAATTTGGTTTATTTTATTCGTCAATTTGAAATAATAACTGAGCTTTAAGGAAATAGTTATATTGGTACTTTTACATAATTTTAAAACTAAATTATATGTTGACATCTTTATTTGAAAAAAATGAGAGAACTGAATATTATAGTAATTATGAGAATATTTATAAATTAACAAAAGCTTAAATGCCAAATAAAACTTATTTTCAAATATCCTGAAATTTGAAAGAATTTTCAACTTAAATATAAAATAATTGTTAATAACATAATTTTTCAGAATTTTGTCAATACATTCTCAATATAAAATAAACATACAGTAATTCAGATTCGCTTGAAACACAGGATATGCCGTACTCGTATATATATTGAATAAAAAAAATATAGTAAACTTTATTGTATAGTTTAGTTTTTCTTAACTTCGTACTAGAAACAACACGAAGGCTATAGGCAAAGGACCTCGTAACTTTGAGCCACAGTCAAGTGACGAGGACGACACCTGAGCTGGCACCCCCTCTCCTAACATCCACATCACACCAACTAGAGGACTTTGGGCTTCGACAGATTTAACGTGCATCAGCCCCGGCTACACGACGGGTCTTTGGCGGCCAAGAATCTAACCCGCGACTGAATGAAAACCGAAGGTCACGAGGCGACCGCAGCCATGTATTATCGTATAATTAAGGACATAAATTTCAAAGGAACTTAAAACGTTCAAACCCAATAACGATTCACACCTTATATTATTTAATTATTTCACACTACTCATTTCAATGAAAAACCGATATAAAAAGTAAAAGGATATTGACTCCAGAAGAAAAGTATTACTTTCTTTTTCCATCGCAATCAGTAACTGTAAATCTCTTTCTCAGTAACCATATTAATGGAGCTTTTCAGCCAAATCACCGATTAGACTGTTAACGATCTTATATTTCCTGCCTCTTAATGGCAGTTTAATGGTACAGTGTACTGTCATCTTAACATGAAATATATACTAGTGTTCATTATTAACTTTTTAAGGACCACCAATAGTCGGTAAATATCATAATATTAACTTGTAATATATTTTGAAGGAACACACTTATGACACAAAAGCTGAGATTTATTGATTTGAGTCATATTAATTTGTTAATTGATTCAACATCTCAAACACAATAACATGTATTTTGAATTCCTTCGTAAGCACATTTAAGAGTACAAAACACACTCACACATGTTTCTCTCTCTCTCTTTGTGTGTGTGTGTTATATAGTAAAATTAATTTACTTTGGAGCATAACATCATATCTTTAATTTGAATAGCACAAAATAAATTATATTTTTATCAAACCTTTACGATATATATATATATATATATATATATATATATATATATATATATATATATATATATATATATATATATATATATATATATATATATATATATATATATATATATATATAAATTCCTATTTACTGCAGTTAATAAATGCATTTTAAAATTGAAATTCAACTTCAATTAATACAATCTGCAACATTATTGGAAATCTGTAGGTAGAGAACCAATAATCCTGGATTGCATAGTGATCTAAATAAGAAGTATTAAAATTTATTTCAGAGGGTTGACGAACATACAAAAGCAGAGGTAAAGTCTCTCAGATATTAATGACACATATAAAATACATATTCCTTAAAATCTTCATCGAATGTGTAATGACTTGAGTTAACCAGCCTGTGTGTGTGGTATCAACAGTTAAACATTATTCTAATTATGAGATATTAATTTCAACTTAAGTTCAAGCATAAACCAAATGAAAAAAAAGCAACTTCTATCTAGGAAATATGTTTATTACAGCCTCTAATAAGGGAGATGTACTCTCAATCAGCATACTGTCTTTATTCGCGGGATGTATTAAGTTCTAAGTTCTGTTAGATATCAAAGAACAAGCTTACCGAATTTATATGTGTGTACCTCTTGCAATTGTTCCTGAGTCCTAACCTCATCAAATCTACTATTCACGCCAGAATACTTCCACTTACATCACACAAACACTCTTCTTAATACCGTAACTTCATAATCTTCAATTTAATTCTCTGTAATCTTTATACGATTTCCTTATGTATATCAATTTACTCCACTTCCAAAGTTTACTTATTTTGCATCACATTCCATATGATAAGGAAGAAGCTGGGTGTTTGAATATAAAATCAGACAGAAACTCCAAATATTAGTTGATGGGAAAAAATAGCCTATGTTACAAATTTATATATCTTTCCATAAATTACAATTTCACAAATTAATTGAAGATTTGGTGTAATTTGAGTGTGTTTTGGTGTAATTTGGACATCTGATCACTAAACGACCATCGTAGCCAAGTGGTCATTGTAGCGATTCGAGAACCCAAACGCTTTAGTCAAACCATATTTATGTTGTAATCTTCATTCCACTAAATCTCCATTTTGTATACAGACTAATGCACATAAACTCTATCATTTTCAACTCTATCTTAGGAGAGACTCTATCTTATCTCTAGAATATTATCTAGCTCTACCTTTTGAGTCATTTCAGTTAAAAATTATCCTCAAGTTTCTCAAGAAAAATGACTACATCCACAACTACTAGATTAGCATGTTGCCTAATTATGAAAACACATTATTGGTAGAGCTCGGTTACAACCATTTTGGTCATAATACTTTTTGCGAGTTGAACTCGTCTGCGCCCATTATATGATGCGCTATTCGAATGCGAGCTGGACTCGTTCAAGGTCTTAAAAAAATTAACAAACACCCAGTCAGTCAGCCGATGGATGGAAGATATTGAATCTAAATATTTCCAAAGATTACTGCATGAAGTAATGGAGACTGTTGTACGATATACGTAAATACTTCTCAAGTCTTCTTGTGACACAGTAAGGGAGATAGATTAATGAACTTTTAATTTATGCATAAACGTCGTCAGTTTATTGCAGCTCAAAATTGCGTAGTATGTTAGTTTTCAAGCTCGATTTTATCAGCGATGACAAAATAAGTCTAATTTTGCATAAGTGGAAGGATCGTTTTGTTGCAGCCAGGAAAAAACAGATTTCGAATACAAAGGTCATGAAAACGGATTTTATAAAGATCAATGGCATTACGACGTATTAAACATAAAATAATTTAAGATGTTGTTTCAATCATCTGAATGTATATAAGATCCATCCTTTTTTTAAAAATCATAGGGGAGCAATTTTCAAAGTATGCCACTTTCAAGCCATACATGAATTGTTAATTTTGAAAAATTCCTTAATCCCTAAGATGCACGTCATTTGGCCTTCATGAAATGTGTGTGTGTGTGTGTGTGTGTGTGTGTGTGTGTGTGTAATCGCTATAAGAATTTCAGCACCAAGAAGTAAGGATGGGATTCTTACGAAACTTGGTATGAAGGTGCGTGTTAATCAGATATGTAAATGATTAGAAAAGCAGTGTGATTGCGCATTGCATAATGCCACCAGAGGGCGTTGAACTTCGTTCTCTTAGGACTAGAAAATAGGTAAGCAGAGCTTGCTTACGTGTATTTAATCTAATGCAGATTAGTACTTTTTAACTAGAGATGCCATTATGCCGCCATCGGAGACAATATGAGCAGCTGTCAGAGTTCGAAAGGGGAAGAATCCTATATATGATGAAATCCAGATGGTCAGCTTGGTGAGTAGTTCATCACCAAGCCCATTCTGACTTTACTGTGAGGATATGTTGGGACCAGTGGATAAGACAGAGGTCTGTTACATGGTGACTAGGCTCAGGATGCTCTAGACAGACCAATAGTCGAAAAGACCGTAACATCACACCACACTTACGCATAGCGCCAACTGTCTCATTGTCTACTATTCATACACAGGCTGCACCTTCACTAAGGGCCTCTGTGTCAGTCCATCTCAAGGCGCCTGGCTGAAGGACAGTTGCTATCGCGGCGACCGTTTCGTGTACTGTCATTGACACCTACATACATTCGTCTCCATTTGTAGTGGTGTCGCACTCGAAGGGATTGAGTTGTAACCAAATAGAATCAGATCATCTTTAGCGACAACAATGTGAACATGTGAAGAGACCCAGTGGCGAACGTCTCAATCCTGCTATCGTTATACAATGGCACACCGCTCCCACAACTGGCATGATAAAGTGGGGTGCTATGGCATACAACACACGGTCACCCTTAATATTGATCCACGGCATCATAGCCAGAAATGATGGTGTACAAGAAATAAAGTAAAGTGATTAAAACAAAAAAATTAAAAATATTACAGAATTCATTTTGAAACAATTAGTAATAAATCAAAAATCCAAGATCATTTGAGTTAAAAATAATCCCATAGTTTAAAAATACAAAGCATTATATATTTTACATATTTTTGAGCCGTACATTTACTTAAATACAATATAAAAGAATTTAAGAAAACATATTGTACATGATCATTTTAATTCAAAATAAATATAAAAAAAACTGTGAAATGAAAATTATAACCAAATTAATTTACTTATACAATAAAGCAAATCTCAAGCAGAAAAGCTTAGGAAAATTAAAAAGGGACATAATGTAATTTGAATACTATCCCAGATTTTGGACTGAAAGTGCATTTAAAATAGTTTCACAGATTCAATCACCATAACATCAACAATTTCATTATCATTAATGATATCATGAATAATCAAAACTCATAAAACCGAACACTAAGTCAACATAGAAAAAATAAAACAATATGTTTAAACACCATAGTTAATAAATGTTAACGTAAAACATAATCTATTTATATACATTGAAAAACTGTTTTTAACTATAAAAGCAAACACAATTTTATCTTAAAAGCAAGCAGAGTTATATATATATATATATATATATATATATATATATATATATATATATGTACTAAAAATTTATGAAAGAATAATTTAAAATATTTAAAAAGACATAAATCCAGAAAGAAATGTAACGATGAAAGAAAAATAAATGAAAATATGGAACCCAGCAAGTCAGAAAGCAATATCGGGCTGAGGACCGATTAAGCGGGGTTAAACTAGTTTAATGGTACCAACCTTCCCCCTTTGCGACTTGGTAGGCTGAATTAGGAAATCCAAATTGCAAAAGAGTTCATGATTAAAAGATGCAAACAAATTCAGCGATAAAATCTACAAAAATAAAATCTATAATTCCTGGTAGGCTGAATTGGGAAATCCAAATTACAAAAGAGTTGAATGATTAAAAAATGCAAAAAATTTCAACGATAAAATTTACAAAATAAAATCTATCATTCTAAAAATTATCAACAAATCAAAATATAAAAATTACTTACAAAATTCAAAGAAATGAAGATTCAAATATGTGAGTAGTAAGACGGAATTTTCTTTAAGCTTCAAGATGTATATCACATACTCAAAATTAAAAAAGTATAACACATCATCACCATATAAATTGAAAAAAGATTTAAATCATTGTTTGATTGGTAATAAAATGTAAAAGGATGAAAACAATTGGTTGGTAATAAGTTGTATGGTAAAGGAGTATAACGGTCCAGAGAGTGAGTAAAAATGTAAGCTGGGTAAATGTAAATAAATAAATAAATTCTTCACGGCTAGACCACTAACAAGCCGACTTTGTGGACCTATTGTTGTGTGGTGGATTTGAAATTGGATCATGATTCGCAAAGATGTTTAGTATATTTGTGATGTATATAAGTATTTAAGAAATTTATTGGATAATCATGATCCAAACAGTTGTTGAAGAATTTTTTAATGTTATTAAATTTGTCTATTTTATGTGTGGTTAATTTGTTATTACGTAATAAAAAGCCCAATAAAATATTCCTATAAATGGATCTGTGTAGATTACTGTTCCAAAAAGGTATTTTAATTACATGGAATTCGAATCTCTCTCTCTTATCAAAAATATTACTAATAAGTCTATTGTCAACTATTTGCAAATCGAGATCTAAAAATTCTACTGTATTTGAATTAAGATTAGTTTTTAATAATTTGAGGTAATTAGGGTAAAATGAAATATTTGGTTTAAAATCCTCAGTTTTACCTAAAATCAGTTTTACCTATATTTTTATATAATAATTATATATATATATATTATTATATAAATATATATATATATATATATATATATATATATATATATATAATATTTCCCTAAAAAAGTTTAAATCTTCGTAATAAAAGAATACTTTTTCCTAGAGTGACGAAACTTAATTCATGAAACATAATGTTAATCTAACTATTTCAGTAAATTCTAATCTTTAAAACATTGTCATATGGATTAGTATAAATAGTGTAACATATGCTATTACAGATGTGGATTTCTATAGTTAATTTAACGCTATCCTCCTAGAAATATTCATCGTAACCATTTCCTAAGGTGCGCATACCAACTTTAAATCGCATATAGAATGCCATATGCTTGTGACAGCAAACATTGAGATTAACTGTTATCGTCTTAGACCGTGAAATCTTCGCAATGAATATGGATGTCATGTTCGATTCACTGAGAAGAGCACCATCTGATTATCCCACCATTGACCGTAACGTCAATCTGCGTATGGATGAATTGTCTGTACAAATAATCTATTCCTCTTAAGTTAATGGTGCAATCGTATTACACTAGCTCAGTTAGTCATCTCATTGAATGGAATTTAACGCAGTTCTCAGATGAAATTGCACCAAAGAGGCAGGAAATTCGTTATTATAAGTAAATTCCCTTTATATGAACTATAAGCCGAATTTATAGAAGTCAAGAAATATTCCTTTACAGGAAGTATGTACCTTATCTGCATTCAATAAAGTACATTTTTCTCTCCATAAATGAAAATGAATGCAACAGATTAAATCAAAGTATAGAACAGAAAAATAAATTTAACAACAAAAGGATTCAGCGTTTAAAAAAAAATTACTCTCATTTTTTCATACATCAAACGAGAATAATCTCATACAACATTTTTCGTTTTATTATGTCAAGAAAAAAAAAGTTTACCCGAAAAAAATTATACTCGTTTGTTAGTAAAAAAAAAGTTAATCATTTTAAGGTACATTGAAAAACGCGGTGCAATGATTTCCGATTTGATGTTTTCTAATACTTTATCACGATTTCTTCATTACATCGAAACATAAAAAGCAATTATATTTCGTTTCTTAAGTATAGAAAACTATTTTTTCATTTTAAATGTAACAAAGATATTTGTAAAAATTAATTTAATAAGATTTTTTTAATAATTTAATTACAAATATTCATATGTAAACATACTAACTCTCAAAGTAATATGTACTGGATAAAAACAAACCTATTTTTCAAATTCAATTCCATTAGTATCAACTGAAGAAACATGGTCTCTAAATTCCCTTTTATAAATATAGATAACATATTTTTTTTTATCTTTATTGAATAAAAATACATTTTCTGAACAAAAGTGGTGGCCAAATTGATTACTTCTACATTTTAAAATTTAAATTAAAGTTAACATCCCTCCTCCTTTTGAAGTTATATTAAATTGGGAGAAACATGTGGAAATAATAATAAATAAATCTAACTAAAAATTACATTTGAATATACAATAATGCGACTGGAATATGAACACATTTTCTTTATTAAACTCTTCAAAAGCTGTAAAAAGCAAAAGGTTTTAGAACTGTTGTTAAAATTTAAATTACTAATTCTAAAGCATTGCCTATGTTTCATTAAAACTTTCATGTATGGTTTTGTTGCCTTAATTTTTGTAAAAAATTATTTTTGTTGCAAATATATTTGTTTCTCATTAATTATTTCTATTTTAGAAAAGTGTTAAATGTTAAAATGTTATTTTTTTCATAATAAATGAGGAATGTATTCACTCAAATACTGTAATTTCTTACAAATCTTACCAGTACGATTGTAAATGAAATACATCTGGTAGTATATCATCACCAAAATGCATTTTATATAATTTAAATATAAAAAAAGGACAGTCAGAATTTGAATTGTTTCCCTTGTTTTCATATTTAATAGATTTAAATAAAAAAAAAAGAAAGTGTAAACGAACGCTTTATTATTTATATTTATTAACATAATTGAAAGAATATAATTTCTTACAAAAGGTTTAACTAAAAATAAGGAATTTTTAGATAATTTCAATTATGACTCAACAAAAAAATCTAACATATATTTTTTAAAAATTAAGCTGGAACTGCGCTTACACGCGTTTTTCTTATGCAAATGCATTTTTATTTTAGCTTCCATATATTTATTTGTTATAACAAAAAAAATACTCTTATAATTAATTCAAAAAAAATTTAAATTTCATTACAAAAAATTTAATTAAATGTCTTCAGGAAATATATTGAGACGTACCTACAATCCTCTTATGAGAAATAAGTTTAAAATCTAAATTTGGTATCTAGCCCTAGATTTATAATGAATATGAAAAAACCAACAAAAAATAATGAAAATAAACTGGAAATATGAAACACACAGTACTCATAATTCACAAAATAGACTTTGCACGGAGAAGGATTTGCAATCAATAAGAAGCCATATGCACAAAATACAAATGTTGCTTTCGTATTCAACAAATGACTCTTTCGGTAAAATTAAATGTAAGGTATTTTTCTCTCTATCTCGCTGTACATGCAAAGAACTTAAGCATTCCCTGAGAAACTAAATAAGGCATGGAAAGAGAAATACCGGATGGGCAAACTTTGACAAGTCAAATTTGTCTACTCCAGAATAAATATGGAATATAAATGTGTTATTCCGATTGCAAGACGCTGAATACTAAGAGGATTTAAAAGCAAACCCTTAGAATCGTAAATATCCTATCAGCTTGAAACAAAAGTAAATGGAAAGTGAACGAGAAAGAAGAGAAATCAAATGAATAGATTCCTTAACTGATTTAGTTTAATGTAAAGTAAGTCTGCAAAGATTTCTGAATGAAAGCAAAAAAAAAAAAAAGACTAAATACTTAAGAATGGAATTGATGAAAGCATAATATTTTAGTCAAAACATTAAAAAAGATGAAAAATCAAGAGAAAGCTTAGTTTTAATATAATGTAGTTTGAATGATTAAATATATTTTCCAAAAATGGGTAAATCCTTCTTCGAATAACTGACAATAAGTGATTTCTCACTACACGTGATTTATCATGATTTAAAAGCTTCTACGCATAATTTAAAATAACTCAACTCATCGCTTAATGCATCGTTAAGCATGATTAGCTATTTATATGCGTGATTTAACAGATATTTTTGTAGCATTTATCGCACTGGATGATGTTAAAATTTCTGTACAAGCCATTAACAATCGATAAATGAATCGAAATTTTTTGTTCATAATTGATTTCTGTTACCAACGAAAAAACAACAATAAATATTTTTTGTATAAATCGATAACAATAAAAGTATTCAGGTATTTAAAAAGTAACTTTTTCTTATATTTTTTTAACATTCTGAAAACAACAGGTGCATGGTTTTCATGCTTACACGTGAAGCATAAATGTTTTTAGCGTAGCAATTAGATTACTGTTTCTAGATCAAATCATACCAGTTACATGTTTTAAAAATTAATATCGCGAATAATATGGAGATGTTTTAATTTTGCTTGAATGGACCATAAACAAAGAATTTTTTATCTAAAATTTTAGATCAGTTTCAAATTTTTAAGATCGAAAATTAATGGATATCTTAAAATTTCAAATTTTTCTGTCGATTTAAATTTAAATATGATAACACTTTAACATTTTAAGCCAATATGCTCTTATCGACCTTTTTCAATGCTAAATAAATTAATATATCACGATAACATACAAACACATTAATCAAAAGTTATACTATGTAAATTAACAAAAACAAGAAATTAAACGGGAATACATTTCATCGGATTTACTGTTCGCCAGAATTTCGATAACGTTATATTAATTTTTGACAATGTTAAAGCAGAGGGTAAAATCAATTTTTCAATGATTAGTCAAGGGGGAGGGGAGGATTTCATTTATCAAGAATAGATCGGTCAAATATGACAATCAATTTATTCATTGATCTCTCTTAGTTTTATTCGCCTAATTTTTATAATCTTAAAAAAAAATATGTAATTTTATAGCAATTTTAAGCTATTTCGAAAATATTATAGTGACTAAAGTACTAAGCATATTTATTTAATAATTTTAATTACGTATATTTGAACAAAATTTTAATATAGTGTTTAAAATGTTTTGAAAATTATATTAAGATGCTGAAATTTAATGCATGAATAATTTCATAAAATTAATTTTGAATAAGAAATTTACGATACGTTTTAAATTTATTCAAAACTACTTTATGGTCAAAAATTAAAGAAATGATTTTTTTTCGTTAAGTATAATCCTATTTACTTATAATTAGCAATCATCATAGTTTTTAAATAAAAAAACACTTTTTTGAAAACGTTCTGATTACATATTTCTAAATTACTATTATTAAATTACTGGAGAGATGTTGAAAACTTAATCTCATACGATGTATATTATAAATATAACTCCCAGTGTATTTATTAATACAAAATAAATTCACTACATAGTATTTTCCTGTAATATCAAACTAAAACTAAAAATATAGAAATCATTCAGGTTAATTAATAAAATCTGCTTATTCATTTTCTTCGAAATTCTTTTTGTATATCTTAATTTGAGGATAAATTTCTAATAAATTAATATATATAGCTCATCTTAGAAAGTGTGGAATATGAATAAATTACTTCTATTTCTAGTTTCAACATCTTTTATTTTTTTAGACACTTGATTGCTTTAATTAATACAAATTTTATCACCAAATACTGGAATTTTTATTACTACACTATAGATGTTTTGTTTCACATTTTTGAATTTTAATGTAATAAGCGAAACGAAAAATTGAAGTTAATAATGCAACCGATTCTGGAAAAGAATTTTTTTTTTGTAGTGTGTGATTTCAAAAATCTTGAATTAAGTCCTTTTTTTTCCCTTTTAAAAAACATAAAAAATCCAATAATAATCGATTTTGAGAAAGACTTATTTTTTCCTTAAAAACTGTGAACCCTTGTTCTGATCTTAGTATTCATAAAATGTTTAACAACATAACTAACAAGAAAATTTAAAAAAAAGAGAAGATAGTATTTTTAAATAAAGAAAATCAGAACGACAACTAAAACTGATATAATCTCATGCTTGAAATTTCAGACTAACCTTCGGTTTTCATCATCCTCTCAAGCTTGATTTTGAATTTGTCCTCCATCGCAGCCATTCGCTTTGCTTCGTTTCGAGGCTTCCAAAAATGTAAGACGGTTCATTTCTGACTTGTAATGGATGTGGTGATTTACAACATCATCAGCAACGGCGCCACACCTTGTCCTAAACATGGCTGCCAGGGCCCCTTTAATTTCAGGCATTCTAGCTACATAGATGATAGGATCCAAGAAAGACTTGACAACGATCATGGAATTGATGAAGATAGCAACGTGGACACGAACCCAAAGTTGGATTTGTGTAACGGGAATCGGACAATCGAGACATGTGAGTACAAAGAACAGTACTGCGGGCATCCAACCGATCACATATGTTCCAAGGATGAGCAGTGTGGTGATGACAGCTTTGACGTTTTTATGCAGCTGTCTTCCCGTCTGCAGCTGAAGAACGCCAAGCTGGTGACGCTTCACCATCACGAACATATGGATATAAAAGACAGACATGAGGATCAAAGGTACGAAAAACAGTGTTGATACCGTAATCCGGAAGGGAATACGAAGTAAAAAGTCATAACTCGAGCAAAAAGAGGATCTGAATCCATCATTTGGTACTAATGAAAAGTATGCTAGGAAAAAGACGACGGGAAATATCCACATGCAAGCAATCGCCCACGCTACTGTTCCTCTGGTGACCGTGGCTGCGTAATGTAGTGGTCTGAGTATCCCTATGTAATGGTTAATTGCCAAGGCCAGCAAATGGAACACTGTAACTACCATCCCTCCCAGTCGAAAAGCCTCTAACACGAGTACATAACAATTACTGAATGGACCCATATCGACGCCGTAGACTATGGGTAGTAGACTGTTGACCACTAGCCCCACACCAATGACCAAGGATGCATAGGCGTCTGCGACCGCCAGAGATAAACTCAACAGAAGCGTAGGTGACAGGGACTTCCTAACCCATTTCACACTGAGCAGAATAATCATATTAAAAACCAGTGACAGGATGCATACGGTGAGCATGACAGGTACGGCAATCCTGTAGAGTTCCCTAAGGTCGATCTCATCTTGAGTTGAGGGATTAGTGAGCGACTCGTTCAGGAAAGGGTCTATGGTGTCATTTGGAGTGTCACATAGGCTCTGGGAATGCTGTGGAGTGGTTGGGAAACAGTCAATGAGATCGGTGTAATCGGAGGTGTGCTGTCGGGAGTTAGCGTGGCGAAGTCGCCGATCCATCGGCCACAGAGCAGGCGGGCGACTCCGCATCGATTTACGGGAGATGCGATGGTCGTGGCTTGCTCGATGGAGACTGAGGGAAGATGGAATACGAAGAGCGGAGAGGTTGAGATCGCCCTCTGGATGATGCGCGGAATCTGTCGGATGAGGATTGAGTGGTCACGCAGAGTTTTTTTTATTGGGAAAACTTTTCGCTCTGTCGCTCAACAAAAGCACGTAAAAGTTTTAAAGTAGTTTATAATTCGAAAAGAGAAAAAAAATTCGAAATCCTGTTTTCTTCTGAATGGTTTCCAGTTATTTCAAAAAAAGATCATGCAGTTATTTTTTTTTTTTTTTTTCATATTTTTATCCGTTTCGGTAAGTTTTATTTCTGTTGTTTTTTCATCACTCTAACACATATTTTTAACCTTTATGAATGTTAAGTGAGCATTTAAAATGTAATCTGTCATTTCAATTAATTTTAAATAATAGAAGTAATTTCATGTTTTCGAATAAAGTTTCAATGGGGAAACAACAGAGATGCAGTGATGGTCGTGCCTAATAAACATGCATCTTATATACATGTGTTACTTCATTTCCTTTCTTAGTGGAAATGAATTTATATAACTTGTAGACTGTATACACAATATAATAGTTTTGTTATTTGTAGGAAAATTCTGTACGAGAATAAAAAAGACATTTTAAAACCTTTCAAATATTTGTAGTACATTATTGATCTGAAAAGTAGAAATTTCTGGAACCTCCCATTTTTCAGTTATGTATAAAATTTAAAGACAATTTTAAACAATATTTCCGTCACAAATCCTTAAATTATTTCTTATGGTCATCTTAAGAGACATATTTTTTACTTGATCTTCAAATCATAATTTAAAAAAACGTTCATTGCTTTAGCATGCTATGTAAAATTTTGTGTGTATAAATATTTTGCAATAGTTTTTCTAAATGAAAATAACTAATCATCTGACCCGTTTGAGCATTTCCCATGTAAAATTCATAACATCGTCATATTTTGATTATTCTTGCCTCCTTTCTCGTACATAATAATGAATTCTGTGCAAGTTAAATTTTCAATAGTATCTAGTTTAAATGTCAAAAGTCATTTCATATCTATGGGGTAAGATTTCGATAAATGAATTTTGATAACAATTATACTGAAGCATTCACAAAACACTTTTCCTTTTTTTTTTTCTTTTTCATACAATTCTAGAAATAGGGATAATATTATTTTAATATAATCAACCATTTTTATTCTTATATTTGATGTTTATTTAAAATAATTATAATATATTGTAGATTACGTACAAAATTGTAATTTCTTCCTTTATAAAAAATATTAAATATTGCTTAATTTTTTTAAAAAAAAAACAGTTTTTTTATACAAAAGAATTAAAAATTTGCTTCAAGCAATATTAATTTTCTCTATGTAATACGATATATCTCATATAAAAATGACTGTGCTAAAAGAGGAATATACTTATATAAACTATTTTGCTGGTTGTTAAACTAAATTGTCACATTCAACCATGTAAAATGTGGAAACATTTAAAAAATTTCCAAAACAAAAAATATTTAAGTTTTATTTACTAATACCTAATTTACCATAAAAATAAAATATATTTCCCATGCAAAAGTTGTTTCTGTTTCAGAAATATTTTCCATTATATTAATAATTTAGTCTGATTTTACACGGCAGTAAGGAATTCAGACTATTTTAAACTTATTTCTACTTGAAATTGTTTCTTTTCTTTGAATGTAAAACGCTCTTCATTTCATCTAATTGACATTGATGCCAAAAGAGTGCCTGTATAACATATATTGCTGATTTCTAGCATAAAAATTCAGCAGAATAAAAGACTTTAGGTACAAAAATTCATATAAATGACGAGGAAAGTTTCTGGTTGATTTAAATTAACAACTCACTAATTACACGAGCTCTTAGTGACGAGTCTTTTTGTTCCAAACCAAGTCTGCACCCGAACTAGTACCACTTTTCCTAACTTTGGCATTTTCGGAGGATTTGGTTGGAGTTCCATTTAACATGAAAAAACACTTATCTTCAAGACAAATTTTTAGGAAATCAGGTTTCAAATATTTGGCTAGTATCTTTAGTAACTCCTGTTACAAGTTTTTGGATCTTGACCACTGGATTATGCTGTTGTAAAGTTTTCTCGATATTTATGCTAATTTTTTACCACCATAGCCAATTACTCATGGTCACGAGCCGGCGTTGCTCCTTTGGGTCGGGGATTCGAATCCTGCTGTCTCTAAAGACCTACCGCATATTGGAGCTGATGCATTTCGTGGCTGCATGTTCCCCCGTTAGCATGGAGGGTGCCAGTTCAGGTGTCGTCCTTGTCACTTGACCGAAGTGCATCACCCATATCCCTTGTGTTGCAATCAAGTGCCCCATTTGTAGATAATTATTCAACCAAATGTACTAATTTTTAATAAGGAGTAAGAAGGGTCAATAAAGATAGATAAAATTATTTACTTTAAAATCAATTAATCAACCATATAAATATTTTACTTTTTAATTTTAAAAACTTTAATATCAGAAGGATCTTCAAGTTTTTACTCCTTTTGTAGCTGCTGTAGTCTAGTTTTAGCTGTCGCGAAGTGATGGCTAAGATTGTTTTCATTAACCGTGTACTCGAATACTGACGCCACTAAAATCCCGTCACGTATCGGGGCTTCTACAAGTTGTATATCAGTCCGAAAACAATGTCTCACTCGGCCATTACCAAAACTGAGGTCCGGAGTCTATAAATCTCTTGTCTCTTGTTGTCTTGTGTTTATAAAATTTTAATAAACAATTAGTGAATCAAAAAATGAAGCTATTTTAATACATTGGCTTACTAATCTTCTTCATCGTAGTGGACCCTATATTTACTATTTAATTTTAAGAAAATTAGACGAAATAGAAATATAAAAAAGAACAGCTCTAAATCAGAAAGGTATTTCACACGATACGTTATTTTTAGTAACTCGTAGTTTGTGAAATCACGAAAAAATAAATAAATAAATAAATTGCTAGTAACTTACGATTTGTGGAGTTAGATCGAATGTGTTATATATCATTCAACAGATTCATTTCTCAGCTTTCCTATGGTTTATAACCTATTGCCCTCCATTGGCAAAAAGAAGGAGCAGTGGCTCTCTTAAACATCAAACGCCGAATAGGTGACCCAAGACTAGAACACTAGATGGCAGTACAGCCTGAAACTACTAGTTGATTATACCCCTGATGTAAAACGTTTGCTTCTGTGTGTCTGGCTAAGAACAACCGCACATGAATCGCAACTAGTAATATACCGGCTATGGCGCAGGTGTATGTAGCGGCTCTCATAGACATCAAACGCCGAAAAGGAAACAATAAGAAGGTACATCTTCTAAGTCCACTTCAAAAATGGTAAAGTAATAATAGAATTGTGATGTGCAACCAGCCGTCATCCGATTGTGTAAGTCATTGGGTTAACTAACACGTGTTAGATCACGAATTCATGCTGAGAATAAAAGTAGAATTTGCTTTAAATTCATTTCATTACAAGTGAAGAAAAATTAACTTAAATATTTTCTTAATTACCAGGGTCTAGACTTTAAAAAAAACATATGTCAATATAGACGAAACCAAAAATTCTTACGTTTCTGTAAGTTTGGATCTTGGTTCTGAAATTAAGGATACCCATGTTAGATGTTTTTGTTCTTTTCTACTATTTTTGGTTTTTAAATCATTTTTAGGAAAATTTTCGGTCATTTCTTGGACCATTAGGATATTATTTTGATTATTTCGTTATCATTAAAGCATGTTTCTAATGACTGTAGATAATGTTTTGGATTTTTGAAATATATTTTTTCAGAAAGAAGCATTAACCTCGCAATTAATTAATTATAATTAAATTTTCTTCATTTCTTTTGTATGCTTAGGATAATTTCTAAGATCGTACACGTATCAGGATTTATAAAGATATTAAAAAGAATTGATATTTTTAAGGCAAAATTCCTAATTTTGATTTATAAATTTGTTGGCATTATATATATATATATATATATATATATATATATATATATAAGTCATTTTAAACCATGTTATGAGTTTTTCTTTTAAAAAAAAGTATTAACAGGCATTTTATTTTACTTTTATTACCAGCCTTAGAATTTATAGGAAAATCAATATTTACTCACTGATGAACCCAAAAGGCTTTGATGGTATTTCATTAATTTGAACAATGAGTATGTGTAATACGTAGAGTAAAACACTCTAACATAGCCAGAAAACAAAAAGATTTTAAAATAGATAATTTAAAATTCATTTCCATATAAAAGGAAAGGAAATTACTAAAGCAAGTAAAATAGACAGGAAGTCTTAAAAATATTAAATTTGAGATAAGACTTTAGTGCAATTTTTTAACAGAAAAAATCCAATTTCCCTTAAATTTCTCAGGAGATTAAACATGAAATTTAATTAAAATAACAAAATTGAAATTCTGAATTTATTCATAATAAGGTTTCTTTAACAGAACTTTAAATTTTTAGTTTCTTGCAAAAGAAATTCGAATAAAAATTTAATCAATTACCCATCTAATTATCTGAGTCCTTTATGTAGCGTAATAAAATTTGGGCTTGTTAATCTGAAAAAAATCAAGAATCTGTTATTCAAAAGAAAATATTTATAAAACTTCATAAATATGATATGAAATCATCTTATCTTTTTCTTTAAAGAAAAAAAATATTTTTTTTAAGGAAATTCTGTGAATGTTTGAATTTTCATTCTAAATACGTATTTTTAGTGGTTAAATTTGGGTAGTATAAACCAGAAAACACTTGAAGTCTTAACTTTATTTTCAATTTAATACTTGTTTTTTTTTAGTGTCTACAAACGTTTTTAGGGTACTGAATTACATTCAGCCGAATTTTTAAAGGTCCACCTATATTTCAGCTTAGTAAAAAAATAAATTTTGGATGAAACTTCAATCGCTTGAAATTTAAAACGACCAATATATTTAACTATCTAGAGAGTTTATTAACGATTATTTCAATCGTAATAGGAATTTGAGAATATGAGTGAGATTTTTAACACAAATATCAGTATGAAAAGTTAAAATAAGTTATTTGAAACAATTAAAAAGTCCGCGCAACATTTTTAAAGGTAGTATTTTGTGTTACATCAAATAAAATATCTTTGTTTTCAAGATAAAAATAAAAGAGTACTGCATTCTTTTTGAGTACTTATTTCTCCTTATAATTTTTTAATACATGATTTGCAAAAAAGTGTTTGATGCACTGTTGTAGTGACATTTTTAAAAAGGGTTTTAACACATTAGGACTACGTTTATTAATCATGGTTTCAGAAAAGTTAAGAAGGCAAACAAGTCATTCCTTTGACAATGTAACTATTTAAATTCGTCAATAAAAATCAAAATAAAAGATCTCTTACAAACTTTGCGAAGAGTAATTAAATATTATGCTCTAAAGGACTTAATATTTGTAATATTTATAAAATTATTAAAATATGTAAACAAGCTATTTATAGGTCACTCTTAGTGAAGTAAAAATATACCGTTTCCAGGCCTTTAGAATTATCAGCTATCTTAACTCTTCTGTGAATAATGCTAAAGGTGTAAACATTTTTTTTATTGTTCAGATCGGTAAACAGCAACCATTTTTCGACCATCCACAAGAACTTTTCATAAGAATCGTTTGGGATTTCTATCTTAGCAAATCAATGGCAGCTCGCTTCGATTTAGACTGTTTCACAAACAAGGTAAGATTCTTTTGTAGGCAAGGAATCCGCAAATGTCCTAGATGTATGACCACTGGCTGTTGTGACATTTCTTCCCTTGGAAAAAAAAACGGATAAATCAGTTTTATACTGACATCTTTACCAACCTCCGCATTATTGTTTTCCAAAACCAATCATGAAATGTATGGTCACAAATTCTTCAGTCACCCAAGATTATAATACTAACTTAACGGGCTTATTTGTATGTACTGTGTAAATTTACGATGTCTTACATGGCAACAGCTGTATGTCAATTCTTATAGTCTCATTCACTATGAAACACAACTGAGAAATTTCCATGAAAAGCAACCATAACTCAGAAGTAAAGGAAAATTCGCACTTTTTAAGCCGAGTATAGTTTTGAAATATTTTCATTGAATACTGGAGTGTTTTCATCGAGTCATGGATTCGAATCCTAATGCCAATAAAGACTCAACTTATAATGGAGATAATGCGCTTAAAATTTGTAGAAGCTCGTATTCTCCCGTTGGCATGGTGGAGAAGTTTTTAGAGAGAGTGTTAGTTCAGGTTCTTGTCATATGTTCTTGTTCAGGTTTCGTTCTTGTCGAGGCTCACAATCACGAGTTCCATCGCCAATATCACTCATGTTGCTTCTAAGTGCGACGTTAATAATCAATCATTCGGTTGCGTGTTCGTTTCTCTACCAGCTAGGTAGAATAACGTACTTCGAATTTAGAAAATAATGTGTTTGGATATAAAATGCTTTTAATTTCATATCTTGAGATGTTGCTGATCTACTGTTTCCCTATCCCAAAACATATGAGCTCAAAAAATAACATCCAAAAGTCATAATGTCAGATCCATTTTAATTTTATATCAGTTTCAAAATGATTGAAAGCGTATTTTTAAGCCAAGACTATCTACAGATTTATATCTATAGATGAGAAGTTTAGTGAAGTGATATTTTTAGCCACCTAAGGGGCTATTGTTTTAGATGGATCACTTTCAGCATACCGGATCACTTTTCAATTTTTGTATCAATTGCTTCAAATTTAATTACATGTAGCTGATATAACATTCAATTTAATTGACCGTTTGCTTTAATTTTAATTACATTTAGCTTAAATATATTCAATTTAATAATTTATCGTTTCCTTTTATTTTAATATTGGAAACGTTTACTACTGTCCACTTCTCGGTGTGTTTCATCGTTTATTTTAATTCTTATATTTAGTTGAGTAATTTAATAATAATTATTTTAAAATAGTGCACCTTGGGTGGCTAAATCTGTTCTTTTCAAAACTTTACATAGAACTTTCTTTTAAATATTTCTTTTATAGTTTACCCAAGTTAAGTGAAAACTATGGAAAATCATAACCAATAGTTTAGATTAGGAGGCTCAAGCTTCGAGGACGACTATGTTCATCATGGCAGTTAAAGATCTTAACTCGACGAAAGATACGTCCCTTGGAATTATATAATTACGTTGAAGGGGACTGTCTAAGAAAATTCACATGATGTGATTCTGAAGGTAGGAGTGTGAGATGTTTATCTCTCAAATGTCAACCTTAGCTCTAGACCTTGATTTCAAACTTTAAGATATTCTAAATAGAGCTTCACGTGCTTTACAGTGACGTAGTAGAAATCTGACATAGAATAAGTAAAATGCATATTACTTGAGCCAATTTTTGTTTTTTGGTCTATGGGCTTTAATTTACCGGTAATTACCCAGGTGTCTTAGTTAAAAGCCTGAAGCCTTTATAATTTGTACATTGTTGTACACCTCAAAAAAAATAATTTTTACCTTTTATTTGTTAACTAAAGGCTTGAATTAGTTTTTCTTTCAATTGTATTTATTTATCGAGACCAAATCTTGTAGTATTTTAATTATGAATTCTGGAGATTCTACAAAAAATAAATTCAAAAGCTTAAATTTTATTTTAGCCTAGAATTTATGTAATTTGCTTTTATATATATATATATAAGTTAACTTTTATACTATGGACATCTGTTCATCGATTATCAGGCATATTACTTTAAATTTTAGCTTGAATGATTTTGTTATTTTTTGAGGGTATACTATTTGTTTCGCATTCTTATTTTATCTTAGATGAATACATCTTATTATATCTTAATCTCTCTAATTTTGATTTTATTTTGTTGATGTTTCTATTTTTCTTGCTTTTAATACAATAAAACTTTTGTTATTCTATATACTTCAAAAGAATAAATAAATCATTTTCGTTTTGAAAATTGCTATAAAACTTCTCTACGATCATTACTAATTATATATTTCTCCTATCAGCTGAACACTACTGATCATGCATGAATAATAAGCTTAATGAAAAATTAATCTATCTTTATATGAATATGTGATGCGTGTTTTACTCATAAAAGGAAGTTATGTGTGCGAGCATGCAGTAGAGTGCGAGGGATTCACAAATGCTAAAGTTTTATTAATTAGAAATGTGATTGGGGTTGTTTATCAACGTCACACACACACACACGCTGAGAAGCAACACGAGGGCTATTGGTGACAGACCTCGTAAATTTAACTTCGGTCCAGTGATGAGGACGATACTTAAGCTAGTACATCCTTCTCTAAACTTCCACACCGAAAAAGGACTTGGGACTTCGAACATATTTAACGAGCATCAGCCTTAAGTAATATCACGGATCAAACCCTCACATCGACAAAACAATGTCCTCGATGGAGACTGCTTAGCTACGACGGCTATATTTATAAGAAAAGAACAACAGTAAGTTATCTGCACTGACTGCGGATGATTATAAACGATAATTATTAATATTCAAAGTATTTTTAACAACTAACACATCGATCAATAACTCCCGAGTCTAACATTGAAAACAACATTTTTTTTGCAAATTTTTTTTTATTCATCAACATAACACCTTTTGTTAATCACCTTTTAGGGTGATACAATCGTTCCAATGCTTTTCCAAATCTTTTTTTTTTTTTCCCGCAAGAAATCTTTTTTGTTGCGAGTAAATAGCGATAAACAGCTTTCTGAATCATCGACTCGTTGCTGTTTTTGTTCCATCGAAAGCAATCGCGGCACCCATTTGGAAAAAACCTTTTTCACTTCACTTCAAAAAACCTTTTTCCTGGTCCGATCGACTTAAAATTTTGACACGTTTCAAGCAAAGGTTAGTACTCTAGAAAGACCTGGTTGATGGTTTACTACGAGCGCCATCTCTGAGTTAGTCTCGGGAGTTATTGATCGATGTGTTATTATGTTCTTTCTTTTTTATAACAAGTGTTATAAACATAATTTCTGCTGTTATCGATGTTTTAAAATATACTCAAGGGTTAAAAAGCTTCAAGGGATTTTCTTTTATCCAAATAATATTCCACCTTATTTCATTATGAAAAGAAGCCAAATGAGAGAAAAAATAAGCATCAAGAAGAATGGCCATTTTAACTATAAAGCTCTCTTCTAAATCAGTGGCTTTTGCACATTGTCAAGTCGATTCCCTATAGTGTTGGTTGGTTTTATTGACGGAAAAACACAAAGGTCATTGACTACAGACCTCGTAATTTTGAATCTCGGTCAAGTAACGCCATCTGAACTGGAACTTCCCTCTCTTAACGTTCACACGACAGCAACGGGAACAGTGCATCAGTTTTGGCTACACATCGGGGTTTTAGTAGCACCAAGGCCCGCACCTACGACTCCACGAAAACCGCCGGCCGCGAGTCCGCTACCAGGACCACTAGGCTACTGCGGCCAACATTCCATGTAGGGAAACATTTTATATTTCATACCACTCTTCTGAACTTTACAGTTTTCTACAAACACAGACTGCATTTGTTAAAAAACAACACTACATTTTTAAAGCAGAGAAATTTTATTTTTTTGCACTCAATTTTTTTTTTTCTATTTTCATATTAAAATACATAAGGAAGCACAAAACAAGCATTAGAAATAATTAAGAAACTCTCAAAATATTACGAATATACTTACACCAAAAATATACAATGTATGTGATGTAAAACATATGTAAAGAGCCTGTAACCGTAAGCAGAACCGTAAGTGACCTTAACAAAAAAAATATGTATTTTCCTAATTTTTAATACATGACATTCTTTTTAGTACGGTTTTTCAATAACTCTTTAGCGTTTTATATTTATTTCCTGACCAATGTTTTTAGAAGAATTTTCTAATGATACATTATTTCAATTATTGGTTTCGAATTTAGTATTAATTATAATGTAAATTCACGGTAAAAAACATCCCTGCAATACTATCAGGTTTTCAAAGTTTCATCAAATTAAAAAATATATATAATGCTACGAACAGTTTAACTTATGTGTAATATGAAAACCATCTCTGATTATTAATTTTGATTCAACAACAAGATGCGATGCTATATACACAACGTGACAGTGAAAATTCTACACTATTATTGAAAATTCTATACTATTACTCAGAAAAATTTGCAAATTACAAAGTAGATGGTATGATACCGAGGTTAGCAAATGACGCGAAGCGAGTTAAATTCTGGGACAGATGAAGTGATATATAAGGTAAAAAAATCTGCAAAATCGACAATAGTTGTGCTGCTCTGTCGGCAGAATAACTTTCCTGTGCATTGCTTTTCTAAATCAGAGGAAACGTTTAGCATTAAGAATGTCAGGGCTTCAAAGACCGAGGCACATCTACCAGGCATACGAGTACATCAGGAGCATGGTGATAGGATTAAGAAAAGATGCTTAGTCCCTGCACCAACTGCAGAGTATAGACACCTAAAAGCGTCTGCCATACATCGGCTGAGGCAAAATGGGTTACAAGAAGGTAATATGGCATGCTCCAAGAGTGGCGTTGCTACCAGAAGAACGTCAACATGCGTGGAACAACACGTCCGTAGGCTTGCACTGGAGACTCCACTAGCCACTACCGTCGACAATTTGTTACAAGTGTAGGACACTCTTAACGATACCATATCGAGAAGGGTCATTATTCGCTGACTGGCAACCGGAAGCCAATATCCATGACATCCGTTAAGAAGTTTGCAACTGATTCAAGACCACAAACGCCTCCTGTTGTGATGGTGAAGGAATAGAGTCACGTAGACTTCGAAATAACATAATGTGGTGTTTTCAGAGGAGTACGATTTTTGTTCAGCATTGACAAACGCCATGTATGAGTCTGGAAATGACTTCGTGTCGGCCAATCTGACCGCAACTATGAAACTTCGTACGACGTGAAAACGCGGCGTTTTGGTTTGGGGAGCCATTGCCTTTGACTAGTTCGTATTTTTTTCAATGTGATTCCCAATGATACGCGAGTTACGTGCTCCATCCTGTAACAGTACCGAATGCCATTTATCTATAGGATAACGCCGGACAGCACGCGGCGTGCATCAGCTAATATGTTCTGCAAGTTTCCTGTTTTTCTCCATGAGGTCCTTTGTCTCCCTGAATCTCTCCCCAATCGAATATATTTGGTATATTACTGAACGTCGTTTGCGTAAGTTGTCACTGCCGCATTCAGAAGATGAACTCTGCTAAAATGTAGGGAGAGAATGGACAAAACTTCCTCAGAAGACAATCCATACACTCTTTGAATATGGCATAGACCTTTTGGTGATTAAATCGCTTCTAAGAGTGGTCCAACAAATTATTGAGCATAATTATAGTCACTCTATTTATAAGTGCATCATGTCGCAATAAAAATCACTTATTGTTCGTTACTGCATTCTCTCTTTTCGTTTGTTTTCACTACTAACTGAACACGAATTCCAGGTGTTACATTTTCACTGTCTATATTTTCATTACTATTTTGTAACTGCCAAAACCGGAGATAAAAACTAAAACTACTTTCTAAATTTTCATTCCTTAGATTCCTATATAAGCTTAAGTGGCCTCGGTAGCCTGTGGTCATGGTCGCGGTCTCGCGGCTGGTGGTTTTTATCGAGTTGCGGGTTCGGGCCTTCATACCATGAAAGACCCATCGTCTTTCGTGGTATGAAGGAGCGAACGTTGATGAACGTTAAATCTGTCGGGACGACTGTCCTCCCGTTGGTATTGTGTGGAAGTTAAGAGAGGGGGTGCCAGCTCAGGTGTCGTCCTCGTCACTTGGCAGATGTTTAAAATACGAGGCCCGTCTCCAGTAGCCCTCGCGTTGTTTATAGTACGACGTTGATAAAACCAAACCAGATCTATTTAAGCTTAAAACAGTAGAGATCCTATAACAAAACACGACACTATTTCCTGAATTTACATATCACGTTTTTTTGTTAAAATATTTTATGAAAAGCATGATTTCCGGATCATTTCCCATTTGTGACTTATTTAAATTAGGATTCCGCATATTCCGTTATATCGATAGGTAAAAATATAATTCTAGTAAAAATTTTAAGACGTCTAACTTTTCAAAAAGCATAAGCGACCAAACGCGTTTTCATTATTAAAAACTAAGTATACATGTGTATTCTATTTACACTCATGTCCATAATTTAAGCATGATGTCAGCTTCATGAAATAAAGGTTCAGAAACAAAACAAAAGTGACTTATTAATAAAGCCTATTTATTAAACAAAAGATAAAAAAGATGGTGTATGTATGATGTCATTCATAAAAACTACGATTTTTACTCCCTAGAGCAATTATAAAAAAACTCTCACTTACAAAAACTTACAATTACATGGCTGGTATTATAATAAATACCTTGTGTATCTCCCGAATAATGAAATACGGTCTATACAACGCATATGCTTGTTGAGTATCAAATTATGGAGCTGATCATTGGGAAGATTACCCCACTCAGCCAGCAAAGCTCTCCGAAGTTTCTGTACACATACTGGAGGTGGTTGAAGGGCTGCAACTCGTCGGCCACACATGCTCTACCGGATTAAAATCAGTTTAGAAGGCCAGCCATTCCATGTATCTGATATCCTCAGATTGAAGGCATTCGAGTACAACGTTTTAACGGTGAGGACGGGTGTTGTCATCCATGAACACAAATAATTCTGCACCAATGGCACACCCTAAACAAACGTACAAGTTGTTCCAGAATGATGTCTCGATAAATTTGGCCTGTCCCATCTGAACATGTAGGAACTTTGGTTCCGATTTGAACATGTAGGAACTTTGGTTCCGATTTGAACATGTAGATCCATTCTGGAGCCCAGTATAATTTCACCCCAAACGTCCAATCCTGCACCTCCTTAATGGTCTCGTTTAATGATGTTGTCTTGATGGTAGCGGGTACCTGGAGTTTCCATATGAAAATGCGACGTGAATCAGACTACAAGCTAAACCTGGACATGTCGGAAAAATCACACAAGCCCACTGTGACGATGTCCTCATTACTTTTTATCCACTTCATACTAACCGTTGGTGACAGTGAATTGTCGTGTGCGGAACACATCGGACAGGTCTGCGACCAAATAGACTAATATGTCCCAAATGTCTGTACATGGTTTGCCTTGAAACTGTCGTAACTGTGGCTGAAAACACGCGTTGCGTCTGCTTATTTTGCAGTTGATACCGAATGCCGGTCGTCATTCGGTGTTGTAACCCTTGGGTGACCTGTATTGTAACATGTACTGACTTTTCCATTGTTTTGGAATCGCTGCCAAAGAGTAGAGGTGACACTTAGGGTGATTCCAAATTCCTCTGATACTTCCACCTGAGTTCGCTCACATTACAGGTGGCCGATAATTTTACGAAATAAAAAATCATCCACGTATATCCTCTAAGTTATAACTATTCGGTTAAGGCACTGGGCTACTTACAAAGTGCTTGAATTTTACTTCTTTTTGCTACCATTCCTTTTATAAACCTCTCTTCACTCTCGTCGTTGTGGCGTTCTATAGGCGTCATCTGATGACTTCCAGTAATTTTCATATTATTCTTGAAGATGTATGCGATAATTCTACAGATGAAATTCTTACTTTAGAGTTCGATTTTTCAGTGCGATTCTGAATTATCCTCAATTTATGGAAATGAGTGGGGTTGGATATACTAAATTGTTATAATGTCTTCAACGGTCAATTAAATAATGCTGTTTGTTACTATTTGTTTTATTACATTATGATATTTTACCCTTTTTTAGAAAAACCATTAAGTATTAAATATTAAGATTTTTTACGATATTGCAGTCGTGTAGAGGTTATAACGGTACAGAAAGTGATAACTATCAAAAAATTGAGACTTGAGCACTGGAATAAATAAAAAAACATTATGTCTGACCAAATATCCGTTTATTTGAACTACGATTTGGTTAGTGCCACCAGTCATCAGAACACGTTAAATTTCACTTTTTACTGAGAGGAAAAATAACCCTATACTTATTTCCACAGAAACCAGACCTGAGAGCTCCACCATCTCTTAATTGAGAGTCTTTGCTCCAAAGTACACAGATTCTATCATATAGTGGCGACACCGACTGGTTGCCGAAGTACGATTCAATAGTATTAGACGAGAAGTGCACGATTCTTACCGAGCGACTTTCTTCATATCAGGCTATTTGTCGTTTATAGGAGCACCGAGTCTTTCACTAAATTCGCGGAAGATTTGTCTTATAAGTCATGGATGACTATTTTTTGCTCCGCGTTCTTAAAGAGAATTTGAAATTAAAGATGGTGACTTCAGTATCCTATCAATAAGCGCAGTATTCATCTTGACTCTTTCTAAAGCCATTGGGAGTATACTACCACCTACTTCATCAATTTTCAAATAAAAAAACTGAGCTTGAGGTGAAGAAGGTGTTATTTTATGTATCTTAATGAAAGATATTTTGTTATTTGTAGGTATTCTGTTTGCTTAGCGGTCATGGTCACAAACTCGTAACTGGCATTGTTTTGATGAGTCCAGAGTTCCAGTCCTGATGCTACTAAATACTCCCCGTATAGTAGAGCTTATGCATGTTAAATACGTTGAGGCTCCCTATTCTTGCGTTGGTGTAGTGTGGAAATTTGAAGAGGTAGGTACCAGCTCAGGTGTCGTTCGCGTCCTTGACTGAGGCTCAAAATTACGAAGTCCATTGCCAATAACTCTCGCGTTGCTTCTCGATTTGCCATTAATAAGTAATCATTCAAAAAATCAGTACAATTGTAGTAAAATATCGAAGGTATTTTTTTAAAAATTTTATCATTAATCTAGATACTTCATTCTTTTCTTTTTGCATTAAGGGGACTTAGTACCTTACGAAATCAAAAGTAGAACATTTTGACAAACTTTTTTCTATTCTTCATAAAACAACAATTTTTGCTCCTTTCAGTATGAAACTTAGCCAGTTTGTGTAATAAAGTGCATAGTTTAAAATATTGGGTCAAGTTTTGCTATTAAATTAATATACTTTCTTATACAACATGAAATATGCGTACAAATATTTGAAAAATAAATTAGCTTACCCACAAGACGTTGAATTACGTTACCCACAAGATAACATTTGAAAGATATGCAGTAGAACCATAATTCTTATACCAAATTAAAGTTAAAGAATGACCTTATTCTGTAAACCTCAAATTTTAAATTTATCTTACTTTAAAAAAATTGAAAAATTAAATAAGTTATCAAGTTTGTATTTAGTAACTTTTTTTTCATGTATCAAGTTATAAAATAAAATCTAATCATCCTATTAACAAAACTGAGGTTCACAGAATAAATATTTACAAGTACAACACTCATGTAAAATTTGAAAGCTCTGCATGCAAAAGATTTTTTTTTAATCCTTTGGGAAAGTGTGAAAATAGCAAACTGAGAAAAAGAGGTTTGTTTACATTGCATTACATAGAACAAGCCACTTTAGACATTTACATTTTTTGTTGCACAGGCCGTAATAATTGTCAAATTGTGACGCGGTGTGTTTTAAAATGCTCCTAACATTCAGTACTATTTTTTAAAATCAAATTTGAAAAATCGAATTTTTGAAGCTGCAAAGGTACTAAGTCCCCTTAAAGAAAGAATGTTTGAGCAACGTGAGAATTAGTAATAGACTTTCAAGGACTCTTTGCGTGTTTAAAAAAATCAAATTGTGTGTTTAAAAACATCGTGCCGAATAATTCTCAATTTCATTCAACTCTAATCTGTACATTGTTATGTCTAAGGGGGTTATTCATCGTTCTTTTTGGCTCGTTAAATTTTACGTGTACAATGACAATTTTTTGTGAAAGATTTCTTCTTATACTATGAGGATAGTTTTCTTACACCTTAATCGTAGAAAAATTCTCCTGGAAAAAAATGTACTATGATTAATTTTCTAGTAAATTAACATTAAAATTGTTAGCTTGTTATTGTTGCGTATGCGTTTATTAAACCTTCATAGCACAATGCTTCAGTTTTAGTTGTAACAGAAATTATTTATAGAATTATGTAATTTTTTTTACGTAATGATATAAATGTGAAAAAAAAATAATATACTCGCTACGAAAAAGAAGTAAAATGTTGATACAATTTTGATAAAGTAGCCTTTTTACATAAGATTAATCGAAACATATGCTGTATTATACCACATAATGTCGATACAATAACAAAACCAGAAAAAAAATTATGATTTATTAATTACTTTTTCCAATTAACAAAACAAGTTTATAGAAGTGCGTGCCGTCTCAGGTGTCGTACGCATCCCAAACCGAGGATCAAAGTCAAAATGTTCGTCGCTAATAGAACTCGTGCTGCTTTTAAATGTGACGTTAATAAGACATCGATCAATCAATATCTTATAAATGTGTTTCTTTTATTGTAGTGCAATATAAATTAAGTATAATGCTTACAGTGACTTTAAAAAAGCAACCAATAGGCAGAAATAACTTAAGAAATAAGAGATTAATAAATATAAATTATATCCAATAGATAAAATTAATTCCTTTTCTTAAACCACTCTCATTTCCAAAAATATTTAAAATTGCCTTCACAAGGCAAAATGCCTTATGAAGTGTTAAGCAAATATGTAGAGTAGAATCAAGGTCAAAAATATCAAATGACCCTGTTTATTGTATAGCTACCCATTAATTCAACAACCAATCGAAGAGAGAGTGTTTGAAAATATTTATTCATATGTTTAATAGATCCAACAATATTTTTCTATATGATTTTCTTAATTATTTTTGAAATTCAGTGCAGAATACATTCAGCTTTATTTTATTTTTATCCTATAAGAATCCTTTATTGTACTGTAATTCATCTTCCAACGACAAAATGTCTATTTTCTTCAATTTATTATATAAAATCCTAACCCTAGTATCAATATTTCCAGGCACTTAAATCAGAACAATAAATTATTCATCAGTGAAAAAGTGTATACTACCTTAAGTTTCATAGAGAAGGGAGAAAATGAACATTAAGCTGGTGCTGCAGATTTGAATAATTTATTATAACGAAACATCATTTATTCTTGAGCGATATTTACTTTCCGTCGATTCAAAATTGCAACTGTAATCTCTTCACTAAACCTACTCATTGATCTGTTCTAGTTGAGTAATAATTCATTTCCATTGACGTAAAGTACTCTAAGAACATTGTCTTTTTTTCTAGAAAAACGTCTCATCAAAATAAATTTTAAATCAGAGTTCAACAAATAAAAATAATGAATCACGCAATCCATCAGTTATCTTTTTTTCTTTTTGGGTTATAGCTTTCTCACAAATTTAATTTCAGCAGAACTGTTAAAAGTTTGCTGACATAAACTTGCTTGATTACATATTTATCCTTTTAACGATGAAAAAATTTTAATGGAAAAAATTAATTAAAAAAAAATGAAATAAAAAAAGAATTCCAATAAAAAACTTTATAAGTTCTATGTACAGTCTTCCAACAGATTTAGCACCTAATGTGCACTTTTTTTATGAATATTATTAAATTACCCAATTATATATAAGAATTAAAGTAAACGATGAAACATAGAGAAATGGACAATAGTAAACTTTTCCGATATTAAAATTCAAGGAAACGATAAATTATTAAATTGAATATATTTAAGCTAAATGTAATTAAAACTTAAGCACACGATAAATTATTAAATTGAATATATTTAATTAAAATTGAAGCAAACGATAGAAATTTAGAAAGTTCTCTGGTATGCGAAAAGTGATTCACCTAAAACAATAGCCCTTGGGTGCCTAAAAAAATGGTTGCCTCAAAGCTGTCTTAAAATTCTTCATAATGTTATTTATTTTAAGTCATATCTTGATTCTAGTTAACATGGGATTTAAAGTAATGCATCAATCGATAAGTAAATAAAATACTGAATTATTTTATTTGATTCTCTTCAATCCAATATGAAAATTAATACAAATTTATTACGACATATTTTTGAAAATTGAATTCATTAGTGGTGAAAACAGGTATCAGTCATATATTATATATATTTTATTTCAATCCAATAAAAAATTTTGGAAAAATTTATTATGACCAATTTTTGAAAATTAAGTTCATTACTGATGAAACAGACATCAAAAATATACGCAAACACAAGATAAAATTTTGAAAAGTTGTCAGGTACAACATCTTCAGGTTAACTAAGACAATAGTACCTTGGGTAGCCCTCCCCCACGGAGTAGCCATTTTACCTCTTAAATAGAAGTGACTCTTAATATATATATATATATATATATATACGGCCAACTCTCTCTCTCTCTTTATATATCTCTATTATTTATACACTCTATAACAAAAAGAAAACGACACACCGAGAAGGAGTTGTCTGATTGTAATGAAATTTCGTATGCAAAGACATTTGGACCGAACATGCAAATAATTAAAATGAATTGCAGAAGCTACAGAACATCGGAACTGCAACTCAGCAGGTGTATATAAGAAGCGATTCTCAATTTGACGGTTAAATTTTCTATTGCATTATTTAGGATACCTTATAACGACAGAAAAAATCCTCGCCGCAGGATTCAAGCTCATTACGAACAACTACCAGAATTTGAAAGAGGTCGTATCATTGGATTCAAAGAGACAGGTTGGGAAAATCAGAGAATCTCTCATCATATGGGTCGAAGCGATGCGGCGATTAGAAGATGCTGGCAATAATGGCTGGACAATGGCAGATTTCAGCGTCATGATGGCAGCAGTTGATTTAGGGCCACAGCAGTTCGGGAGCACAGAGTGATTCTCAGATCAGCTGTCACAGCGCCTGATTCATCATTATAAACCATCAGGCGTACCTCCCACACACGAGTGTCCACTATGATCATTCACAGACGGTTGATAGAGCGAAACCTACGTTCATACCGACCGCTACGCTACCTGCGAACTCACACATTGTTGAACCAGAATACAGTGATGCTTGGCTCAATCAGATTGGAATGATGCTGATTGGGAACGTATAGTGTTTAGCGACGAATCCCGCTTCCAACTGTGTAGTGACGATCATCGAAAACGTGTCTGGAGACACCCAGGGCAGTGTGCCAATCCTGCTTTCATTATTGCACGCCACACAGGCCCTCAACCAGGAGCTACGGTCTGAGGTGTCATTTCCCTAGATAACCGGATCCCTTTGGTCGTCATTAGAGAGGTATTATAACACAAAGGTACGTCGACTTGTTTTGACCTGTTTCACTGCCGTTTCTTTTGCAGTACCCTTGTCTTATTTTTCAGCCTGATAATGCCAGACCACATATGAACGTGTTGCTATAAACTGTCTTACAGCTTGTCAAACACTTCCTTGACCCGCCAGATCTCTCACCAAGCGAGCATGTCTGGGATATGATGGGAAGGCGACTGCCTCTAACAGGGAATGTTGATGACTTTGCCCGACAATTGGAGCAAATTTGGCAAGAAATACCCCAGGAGATCATCATGGAGCTTTATCAGTCTATGCAATGTCGTGTGGTAGCTTGCATCCACTTGTCGTGTGGTAGTCCCTAAATTAGGGGTTTCCCATATTTAGAAGAGTCTCTTACAGGAGATACTACTGTATTTGTCTTTCTAAGGCTACAATAGAGAAGTTTACATTTTGAATTTATTATGAACTTTAACACAAGTGTTTTATAATCATAGCTATATCTCGAATTTCAATGATATAATATTGATGTATGTTTGTGTTGTGCATGCTTTTGTTTCATTATATTCCATTAAAGATACCACAGATTAAAAATACATTAACTGCAATTTTTTTTATGGTTCCAGAAAACATTTCAGACAAACTCTTGTAATGTTATAATATGACAGATGGCATTTCTTAGCCTCTTAATGTAATCATTGTATACTGGCATAAGTAAAACTGCACCTGACAAAACTGAATACTTATTCCGAAGTTCATTTTGATTACTGTCACGACGAGTTGCCATTATTTTAGATCGAGTTATTACCCTCAATGAGATCTATAGTCATCATTATATATCAGAAATCAAGCAGCAATCGATAGATTTGATTGGTGGATTGTTCCATAACGTCGTACAGAAGCAACACGAGGGCTATTGGGGATGGATGTTGTAATTTTAAAACCTAGGTCAAATAACAAGGAAGAAACTTGAGGTAGAGCCCCATTCTACAGGCTTGCACACCAAGCCAACGGGAGGACTTGGTGCCGTCGAAGATTTAACGTGCGTCAGCACCACAGCACGGAAAGTCTTTAATAGCTTCTGGAGTCGAATCCACGACTCCACAAAAACAACAGCCATGAGTTCATGGGCATGATCACTAGATACCCGCAGCTACAGCAACAATCAAAACATTCGTTTCTTCCATTGAATCTGCGTCACAAATAACTAAGACAGTCTTTTCTCCCAGAGAAGTTATGGCAACGATTTTTTTCCGACTGCGAAAGGCGTCAAACTCGACTTCTAGGATGAAAAAATAACCAGCACTTTTCAACATTTAGCGAAATACTTCATTTCTGTTTCCCATTCATAACTCGAGTAATTTTTGACGCGTGTTATGAGTGCGATTTCATTTAAACAGTAATTCATATAAATTAAAATAACTGGCTCAAAAATGACACACACAAGTCTTGCTTTTATCCAGTATTATTTATTAGTTTTTTTCTATATAATTAATATGGTTTAATGCAAATATTTTAGGCAACCTTGCACACAGATTTATATGCAAGACTATATTTTCGCCAAATTATGTTCTTTATTCTTACTTCAACTAAAGTGCGAAGGAGAGATAGTGCGATGGTGAAGTTTACTGGAGTAAGAGACAGATATGATTGTGTTACACTAAACAGGTTTGAATTGTGATCTAGATGTTTGAAAAAATGGAAGAAAGGTAAAAATTGGTTCACAAGGAGGTTCAAAAATAGAGGAGGAACCGAATGGTATCCTGGGTGAACATCACCTGTGCTTACCAAAGATAGCAAATCCCTTGGAAAAAGATCATTAGGGTGCCTCGGCAGAGAGATGCTCGTACTTAACTGAAGAAGGGCTACAGTAAGTGGAAGTTATAATCCATGATAGCACAACGGTTAAGACTAAAGTTTTGTGACCAGTGACGTTCATGACCAAATTCAATTACAAAGTGCACAAAAGTTTATTCCTGTGAAATTGTGCACTGCACATTAAATGGATCTGAATCCAAAGCACTTGATATGATGTGGTGCTGAGTAATGCAACTGAGGTATCAGTTCAGTAGTTTACTGTGAATCTGCTTGAAGAACACGAAGACCGGAAATATTACAGCAACAATTGTTTGAAGGGAATTATAATCATTAGCATACTATAAAATTCGATATAAAAACCAACGTTTTTAAAAACATCGTTTTTATATGGTGGCAAAGTTTATTAGAGAAAATTATTGAAATATTAGTTAAAACTGTTAGTTATTTTTAACTTTAAAATTCACTTAAAAAGAGACATTTGTGAGAGTATTAAGAAATTCATAATACTCATAAAATCAAAACATGCATTTGAAAGTTTGTAAGTCATTCTATTAAAAAAATAATGGGAACCAGAATTCAGAAAAAATTATTGTGATAAGACACGGCACCAAATATTAGAAACTTTCTTTCTTGCGAATGATTACTGAATAAAAGTCAGCAACCCTTACTATCTCGGAGATAGTAAAGGGGAGATAGTATCTCCCCTTTGTGAGTACAAAAGCTTTACGATACCGCATGCTGCGTGTGGAGTGCCCAGTGCTCCCAGAGGGGGAAAGAAATTTTTTCCTCAATCCTAAAAGCGCCGAGAGGAAAGAATATTTTGACTTATTAAAATTATTGAAATATTAGTTAAAACTTGTCGCAAACGTCTAAATATTGCATTGTTAGGCGAGTACGAACGATTCCCAAAATTTCAAAGCTCTAGCTTGATGGGAAGTTGGTTAAATTAACGATCGAAAATTTGATGACACACACACACTCACACACATACACCAAGTGAAATTCAGAAAAACGTTGTAAAAAGGGAATGAGCTATACCACTGTGAGTTATCTAATGCCCATTTTCTTTTCCTCTCACGGATTTCTCCCCTAAATCCTTTGTAAATTATAACATTTTCACTTAAGGAATACAAATTCTCAAAAAATATATCAAATTGTAAGATTCTATTCCTTAAACTACTGTGTATAGGATTACTAAAAAGATAGAAACTTTGTAGCTTAAAGGATGCTGTAAAAAAGGCATGGATCACCGTTAAAAATTTTCCATTACACATCCTATAATTTTTCTTTACATATATTATCTGGTTATAATCAAAATGAACTAAAGTTCAAAAACACTGTGAGATGTGTGCATGCATGTTATATTTTTTTGTCACATCTTTCTGATTTTATTTGCATTTTATGAAATGTTGAAAATTATATCACAGTTTTGAGATGCTATCGTCTTTAGGGAGCATTGAAAGACCCTAATATATTCAATAAAATGAGTTTTTAAATTTGATTGCTTTCTATTCAAATATGACAAAGTGGTTTGCGCATATATCATTATATGTCAAAGAAATAAAATAAGGGTAAATAGTTAAAAATTAGTTTATGACTCACTTCGATCAAATTTATTACTTTCGAAGAATATCGCTTTTCTCTACTTAAACTCTTAAAAGTTTTACGATGCAATGGATTGTTTCCTTTTATTATGGGTTAAAGACATCTTATACACTGAAAGAGAAATTAGCATTACAAATATTACTTTTACAGCTCAAGTATTTTTCTTATGAATTATAAATTAACATCTATATAAATTCAAAGATTATATGCTATAGCATATGACTATAAAAGTTCTATTGGTTTGCTGTTAGGCTTCTTTTACTTTATGACAACTGTTATTAAGCGATTCTTGTTCAAAGTTTCAAATTGGTCCTACTATTAAAATAATATTTCGAATTCAGATTTTATTACATTGAAACCATACACATTGATTTTCTTCGAACGACTTCTCGGTGGAATTCTGTATAATATATTTATTATATTGAGGCGTATTTGTGTCAGCTGATTCGTCTGTCAACTTAAGTATTAATCTAATAGCGAAATTTAAGTCTTCTACTTAATTCTAAACACAGATATGATTAAAATAGCCATATTAAAATGGTTCAAGAATGTAATCGATTACATTCCAAAGTCGTATTTACAGTTTCTCTAAAAAGGAGAATTATTCTCTACTAATTCACTGCCCCTCACACCGTGCGAATACCAATAATTTGTATAAATATTGAAGTTTGTTCTCACTCAGAACAAATGGAGTTAATCCACAGTGGAAAAAACTTCGATCACACAGCGTCGAGTCCTAGTAGCTAGAGATGACACAGTAACTCTCATGCACTATTCAAAGTCTTCACACTTTTGCTATCGGTCCTACAGGAATCATTCTATTACCATAACTTTTGAGCATTCAGATAAAGATTATCCCTTTTATGCGACTTGATTATATCTATTCACTACATTTGTAAAGATAACCTAATTTGCTTAAGAATGAATGAAGAAGCTAGAAACTTATAAGCTAAATCACAAAGAAATCCCAGATATTAGTTAAATGAAAGTTCGCAAAAAACCCATGCTACGATATTTGTATTTTTTACGTTAAATTCTTGTATTATTCGTGTATATTATGTTATATATTTATCTTATATGTATAGACATGTTTTAAGATATTAAAATGAATATATTTTATCTATTCATTTATTAATTTTTTGACAATATCTAAAGTATTTCTCAATTGCGGAATTTCAATTCGAGTAAAATGGATTTGTTGCAAACTATATTGCTATTTATTAATTACCATGAGAATTTTATTTTCTTCGTTCGGCTGAATTTTTAATATAAGTCTTCCAAGGAGGCATTCAATATTCATAATAACGGTTCACGTACAAGACGGTGCAAGACGATATATCCCAAATTTTCAACTTTTGAATCATTTTCTAGCAAATACAAACCAACCTCTAAGAAAGGAATGATTTAGCAGATGTAAATAATTTAACATAGCCGTATATATAACTTTAATAAAAGGATTATTATCATTTGAATTATATTTATATGACTAAGAAAGAATTTACAAAATAATACGTGTGTGTGTGAAAGCAAAGTTATTAAAATATAAAAACTGTTATTTCAAAGAAAGAATTTTAAATATTTCAATTAATTCAAACTTAGCGAAAAGATAAATGCTGAGCGAACTCAGTAGGGGAAGGGAATAGAATCCTTGGACAAAATTAGAACAAAGGTGTTTAAAACACTGTAACGAATATGACTTAATTCGTAAGAGCAAAGAAATCAAATTCACACTTTGTAGCACATGAATTTTAAAAAAAAATACATTTTTGGAAAAATTTAATATATGAAGATTAGTTTTATACGGCGAGGAATGAATAAGATGGTTTTGAATAAAATTATCGATATTAAATATAATATTATAAGAAACTAGTCAATAGCTCGATATTATCCAATGATTTATATGAAAAAAGAATTGCATTACTTCCAAAAAGAATAAACAAATATATGAAATGAACACTTAAAATATTCTCAATTTGCTACAAAAAAGAGAGCAAATGAATAAATACAACGATCTTTAAGAACTATTTAGCGAAAAATATAAATAATCGGAAACAAAGATAAATTGGGATGTCGTGTGACGTAATATGCACCAGAACTATGAGCAGTAGAACCCAAATACTCCTCTCAAAGCGAATTCCGGAAAATTAATTTCAAAGTGCACACAATCATCACTCATACATTCAGAGTACCGAATTTTGGGCGTTTGAGTATTTCATCGTTGTGCTAAATCGGCCCCACACATACACCTTCACTGAGTTCTTTCTTTTGTTAATATACACACCTTTAGGACAATATTATTGTGAAAGCAAAAACATAATTTGAAAATTCAATACGTCATCTAAGCTCTAAAAATGTTTTTAAGAGTTAAAAGAAAAGTTAAGTTATCACATTACATATTGATACCGAATTATATTAGTATAGTTTATGGAAAAATTGTAAAGTACGTTTGAAGCCAGTTCCTAGAAAATCAGGCATGCAGTTTATGATTACGTTAATACCTCAAAATTACTGTAAATCGTAACCATTACATACATATCGTGATTTACACATATTTTTCTGCGTTTTTACTACCAGCAGCAAATTCTGGTTCAAAATACTTTTGAAACAGTAGCATTTTTAACATATTATTATATAATGAGTACTTCATCAGTAATGCAAATGTTGAATATCTTAAAGCGAATGATGTTGCTTTGAGCGTTGACTTAGCAGACTAATGTAACGCATCAAGCAAAACAACTATTCTGTAAGAGATCGAGAGGCGCTCTCTCGGTTAATTCAGATTGTTGCGCCAGAAAATAAATATCAGAAAACAAAGATTCATTTTTTAAAAAAAATCTCTAGAAAAAGTAAAATTTTCTTGAGCGCATTTGAGAAAAAGGATATATAATGTTTTAATGATTCAACTTTAATTTAAAATAATTTCATAGAAAAAAATAATAATTCTCTAAATTGTTTCCATTCTCTAACTCAAAAGTAAAAAGGTCATTCTATTTTCTAATCCAATTTCATATTATCATTTTATAAATTAGACCACGCGCTCACAAAATCTGTTGATTCAGCTTACACATAATCATAAATCTGTGAGAAATAATCCCAACTATACCGATAGATGTCAGTGAAATCCCTTGGTATCTCTTCATCATTTATCACGTGACTTACCTATTCATATTTCGAAAGGTATCACAACTTTAGTCAATTTGTGTTCACATCGACTACTTATGTGAATAAATGCTTGTAATGCTTCTCCTTAAAATTGTAATCATAATTTGTCTCAATTGCCAATAAGTTGATCTAGAATTCAAGTTATTATTACTTTTGAAGCTCATTTTATGTTATTCGAAAAGCTTTGTAGGCATACCATTAACAATGTAAAATTTCTCATTTAATAGGAACAGTTAAAAATATTCTCCCCTTTTTTATTATATAAAACCATCTCATTAACGCACCAAAGAGTTTTGTATTTTACTAAGTCTATGTTAGTATCACAAATTAAATTACTACACATATTTGGCACGGATAAAACATATCTTAATTATACTTGTACAAAATCATTTTTACCCTTAGCATAGAATATTATATCACATATCCCAAAAATTTCCGATGTACCATTTTTATCACAAATAAGAACTTAGTCGGATCAAGGTCTTTAAAGTTCTCAAACCAGCCCTTATATTTATACAAATGTGATACAGCTTCGGAATCGATCAATCACCCGTCTAAATTTGAAATCGGAATTTCAAAATTATTTTCGTTATCGTCTGATATCGCATAACATTGATTTCGTAGAACGTCGGTGAAAACATCCTCTGTGATGCTTTAGCTTCGGATTTACTTCTGGCATTTTCACTTTCTATATGCTTACATCCTTTGCAGATTTCTACATTTCACACTTTTTCTTGAAACAATCTCTAATGAAATGGCTTTTTCTATTTCAATAAGAATAAGCTTTCGATTTCGATGACTTCTGAGAATATTCGTGCAGAGGGTCCACTGCGATGTATATTTACTTGTTTCTACTTTACTCAAGTTTTAGTCAGGAATGCATCCGACTCCAGAACAAGCCATCTTTCCTTTCCTGTATTATTATTCCCCATTCACTTATGAGATGGGTTTTCTATGTTCAAATTTTCTCGTTTACACAGGGATGAGTCCGGGTTGACACAGTTTAGGTCCGGGGGCACTTTAAGGAAGCGGAGACTGGCGGCGGGCCACATCTTTTAAAATGATAGCATTTATTAGTTAATTTTGTATTTCAGAAAATATATAAATAGTAACATTAAAATATTTAAAGATAAATTAAATAAAAGTCATGTAATTTTATTCAATTTATTATTTGTACTGATTTTAAATCATCCATAGATAAAAACACATTTTATTTTAAATCAGTGTGGTGAGACAAATATTCCTTCATATCATACTTTTCTACATCTTTTTTAAATCGGAGTTAAATTGCTTGCTGAGATTATCATCACAGCTTGCATGTTAATGTCTGTCAAAGAACATCTATATTTACCTTTGTTGATCTTCAAGTAAGACAAACTTTCTTCACAAATATATATAGCCCAAAATATAGAGAACGTTTTCCCAGCAAATTTCTTCATACATGGAAGTTTTTCAGCTGACAAAAATTTGTAAAAGTCAAATATTGTCACAGCATTAAACATTTATTTCTTAGAGTGATCTGACCGAAAGTCCATAAGTTCAAGCTGTAGCTCCTCAGGTGCTGTGTCAATATCAGCAGTGATAGGATAAGAGATGATAGAATTGAATTTAAGCTCAATTTTCATAAAGTTCTGAAATCTTCTTGTGCACTCATCTTCTAATCTTAACAGAAACCCTTTCATGAAGTTTTTGATTTTTTTACAAAAGGAAAAGAAAATAGTTGTATCATCATGCTTACCTTGCAAACAGACATAATTTTGCTTTAAATGATTTTACCCACAGGAAAGAAATTTTAGTTCAGGGTGGATATTTTGATGGTCTTGGTGGACCACATAAAGCTTCTCATTGGGCCGTATGTGACCCGAAAGCCGCTATTTGCCCACTCCTGATCTAGATAATACAGTAACTGCACTGACTTTTCATTATCTAATGGAAGTTTTCGAGTCAGTTGGAAATAAAAGAGTTGCTCAGACATATCAAAACCCACTTCTTCAATTAATAGTTTCTTTTCAGACACTCTTTACTTATGATTTCTTCGTCATTTTCAAATTTTTAGTTCATAGAACTCTGGACGTTGGCTGAAAGTTTCATAATTGACTAGTAATCTTTCCAAAAGGTAGTGTTCGAAATTAGAGTGAGAAAATGACAATCGACTGGTTGGTAAACGTGTTCGATTGTTCCTTAATTCGTCTGAATGCATGCTTCTCTTTTTCGCTTGCACTATCTGGCATTGGATCAGTTGTTCCCGAAACATACAATCTCAGCAGCCTCTGTCGATTAGTAGAACTTTCATATCAACATTCCATGTTTGATTGTTGAATTTACTCAACTTCGGAAATGAAGTTACTTACTTCCCTCTGTGCGTCGCTCTTAAATAAGAAGCTTACGAAGAATTTATATACACCTCAACTCACACGCACATTCCCAAGGGCATTTCACTCTCTCGATTCACACACACTTCACACAAATTCTTTAAATTAACACATCGATCAATAACTCCCGAGTCTAACATTGAAAACAACATTTTTTTTGCAAAATTTTTTTTTATTCATCAACATAACACCTTTTGTTAATCACCTTTTAGGGTGATACAATCGTTCCAACGTTTTTTCAATTTTTTTTTTTTTTTTTTTTTTTTTTTTTCGCAAGAAATCTTTTTTGTTGCGAGTAAATAGCGATAAACAGCTTTCTGAATCTTCGACTCGTTGCTGTTTTTGTTCCATCGAAAGCAATCGCGGCACCCACTTGGAGAAAACCTTTTTCATGCTCACTTTTTCATGAAGGATAGTAAATACACTTCCATATGATATCTGTGTCATCTCAGCAATCTCACGGAGCTTCACTTTACGATCTTTCATTATAATTTTTGTCACTTCACTCACATTTTCCGGTGTAACGGCTTCCACAGGTCTACCCGAGCGTTCCGCGTCATTTGTGTCGGTACGACCACGTTTAAACTCGGCAAACCACCGACAAATCGTTCCTTTTGATGGACAAGAGTCCGGGTAACATTTTTCAATCCATTGTTTCGCTTGCACGGCGTTTTTACCCATTAAAAAACAATGTTTTATCAGAACACGAAATTCGATTTTTTCCATTTTTTAAACAAACTACAAAACGACTTTACTCCAACCTCGATAACTCAGCTGTTTCTGGTCCGATCGACTTAAAATTTTGACACGCTTCAAGCAAAGGTTAGTACTCTAGAAAGACCTGGTTACTGGTTTACTACGAGCGCCATCTCTGGGTTAGTCTTGGGAGTTATTGATCGATGTGTTATGTACAAGAATAAAACTCACATACGTTTGGGGAGCTTCTGTCGTCCTCTCCCTCCCTCTCCTTCAGGTATGTAAATTGTTAACAATATTAATCATGTTATTCCATAAACTAATTAAATGCCCCAAATGATACTCTTATCATTTGAGTCATTGTTATAATTCTTCATTCTCTATTCATATGTATGATCTGAGCTTCTTCTCTTCACTATGCGATCTGATCATTTTTTACTAGTTTTAATTATAAATGCTGTTTATCTCAAAATTCATAATTTTGAATTTAAAAAAAAAAAATTAAAAACAGAGAAGAGATGCTCTTTCAAACTTTCTCTGTTTTAAAAAAAAATATCTCATTATTTTCCACTTACGAAATATCTCCTTTTGATGTAGCCACACTCTGGAATTAATCTGACGAATAGAAATCGGACGTATAGAAGTTAATTGAATAAACTTCTAAATGTCACATATATTTGATATTCGGAAGCAGAGTGACTGGAATTTGTATAAATGCCTTTCAACAGTTGCCACTTGAAGTTATTGCTAGCGTAATTATTTTACAAAATTGAATTTCCTTGAAGCGATAAGCAATCATAATGTAATGTTATATATAATTAGTAACATAACAATTAGTAACACAAGTGGTTTGACCATAATGCTTTTTTTCTGATAATCGATGTTACAAATTTGAAAATAATTAGGTGAATTCCTTTTCATGTTCATTAGAGCAAAAGTTACGAGTACACTGATAATCTACGTATATTTTATTACAGATGTTAAACAAATAAATGCAAATACTGCTGGACACAACTTATATTTGGATCAAATTTAAAATTTGCATGATTCATTCGAGTCGGAAAATATGTTTATATCAGAACAGAAGCTTTGTAAAATATAGAAGAATTGTCTATATCCACATCAGTTTTTTTACTTGACGTTTCTAAAAGTTATCCGTAAATAGAACATTTTAAGCAGAATTACAAACTTCAAATAAAAGTGAATAATTGCGAACCCAATATTTAAGCCAAATAGTGGAGAGAGAGAAAAATATTTGTTAGGATTATTTTATTTTAATTTATATTTCGCGAAGAACATGCGAACAGTTAATGGAATTAATAACTTTAAAAAGGCATACATACTCATTTTATATTACTAGCCAATAAACCTATTGAAAATTGCATTACTTACAATCAGTTTCATACATTGACCTTGAAATCATTCGTTTTCGTTGCACTGTAAAATCACTAGGATTTAGATTTTATATCACTAACTTTCGACTTCAGTGTGAAATATTTCCTTACATGAATTCAGTAAATAATTATCTATAGGTTTCAATAGCTTTAGGAGTTAACTTAATTATTAATTAGTGTATAGATTCTTTCAATTACAAAGCCACGGTAGCTGAATGAACGCGAATTCGCAGTCGGTGGTTTTCGTCGAGTTTTGGGTTCGAACCTTGATGCTACTAAAGACCTGCCGTGTAGCCAGGGCTGATGCACATTAAATTTGTTACCCATAGACGGGGTGAAGAAGTTAGGCGATAGAGCTGCCAGCTCAAGTGTCATCCTCGTCACTTGACCGAGGCTCAAAATTACGAGGTCCATTACCAATAGCCTTCGTGTTGCTCCTAGTTCGATATTAATCAAACCACTTACTCATTCACTCGATTAAATTGCAAATAGAATAAAAGAAGTTTTACTAACACTTTTAAAATTTAAAAAACTTCAAACTATTGAGGGAAAACATTATCGATAATAAATGTACGGTAAGCTAGCACAGGAATAATCTAATGTATAAAATTAAAAACATCAAATAACGAAAGTACATGTATGAAGACGTCATGTTATTAACTTGCATTATTTTACCTTATTACCTAAATCTTTCGTCATCTTCAATTACAAACTTAAATGTCTGTAGTTTAAATTCTAAGAAAATATATCTCCAATTCCAATCTATTAAAACAGTCACAATTTATAATTCTAACCCCTTTTTTTATTTTTGTAATAAATGGAAATGCTTTCTTTTAGTTCACGGTCCTTCAATATGCTTACTGAAAAGTTTTAAATAAATATTAAATTTCAAGCTTATACTGATACTCTGGTGCGATAATTACTCAGTTGCGGCGAAGGTTCAACTTCTTCAAGGCAGATTCGGATATATGTTCCAGCTGTTGCATTCTTTAGATCTTCAAATTCAAAGGTTTGGAAAAGCTTCTACATTTTACAACAACTCATTAATCATTTAGACGAACACGCACATGTAGATATAAACGGTTCAAATCAGAAGATGGAGTTAATCATCACACACATATAGACGTAAATGGTTCAAATCAGAAGGTGGGGTTAGTTATCTTTCTAGAAAGAAATACGTGAATTCGACGTACGCACAACATCGCCATCGCCAGCTCTGTTTACTTTCTCGATTTCGACAGGCATTGCCAATCGCAGTTTAATAAATTTTCAAAAATAATTGAGCTTGAGACACAGAAATATCAAATTGGATCCACCATGGTGCAAATATAGTCCACGTACTATTCAATTCCTTCTCACTCCTGCTTCCCTTCTACAAACTTCGGCATGTCGTATATATCCATTTTCCACCATCACTTCGTAACACTTCTTTAGTCTAACTGATTTGCTCAGATCACGTTTCATTTTATTTGATCAAGGTTTTTAATTTTCGTACTTATAAATTATTAAGACTACGGTAGGTAATTAATAAAAGAGAGTGGATAACGTATCGTTATAACATGGTTTGAATAATTTAGCTATTATCAGGGGAAAGAAATTTGCGGAATTAGAGAGTTTAGTTCATTCTTTTCCTACCATTTATGGAATATTGCAGAGCATTTCAAAGGTCTGAAGACCAATCACAACGATAAAAAATTAAAAATAAAATAAAATAATAATAAATAATTACTAATAAAAAAATTAAGAAGTTCTATGCAAAGTTTTGCAAAGAATAGATTTAGCCACCCAAAGCGCGCTTTTTTTTTTTCATAATTTTTACCAAATTGCTCAATTAAATATAAGAATTAAAATAAACAATGAAATATTGAGAAATGGACAATAGTAAACTTTTCGGTATTAAAATTACAGCAAAAGGTAAATTATAAATTAAATATTATATCCGCTACATATAACTGAAATTAAAAGAAACGATAAATAATATTAAATTAAGTATATTTAAACTAAATGTAATTAAAATTAAAGCAAACGATAAAAAAGTGAATAGTGATCTGGAACGCCAAAAGTGATCCACCTAAAAGAATAGCCCCTTAGACAACTAATAATATTAAATCAATATTAAATCATTTGATCCCAAAACATTCCAAGAAGGAAGCCAAACTAAAAAGACGCAGTTTGAAATTCTTGAGCCAAAAAAAAAAAAGAAAAAAGAATGCCTCACAGCTTAAAATTCTGAAAAGTGTTATTTACTTTCAGTCATATATTGATTACAGTTTACTTATAATTTAAGGTACTACATAAATCGATAAGTAAATAAAATACTTAATTTTTATATATGTTTCACTTCAATCCAATAAAAAAATTGGAGGAAATTTATTATGCCATATTTTTGAAAATTGAATTCATTATTGGCGAAAACAGGTATCAGTCATATACTACATATATTTTATTTCAACCCAATAAGAAATTCAGGAGAAGTTTATTACGACGTATTTTTAAAAATTGAGTTTGTTACTGGTGAAAGCAGACATCAAAAATATACACTAAAACAAAATAAATTTTTGAAAACTGAAGAGGTACCACATTTTTGGGTTAACTAAAACAATAGCCCCTTGGGTGCTAATAAGCTAATTATAAGCTTTATTCATCTCCTTCACGAGATATAAAATTCAATTCATACAGGCTAAAAAATCAAATATTAGGGATATTTGCTAGAAGTTTTGTGTCCAAATTTCGAAATGTGGATGATCAACTAGAAGTAGTAAGAATCACATATGTGATTCGATTTAAAAGAACGTATCTCTTTCAGATATATTTAATAATATATTTTAATTCTCGAAATACATTCAAAAGTTGAAAGAAGAAAAGGGAACCTGTTTTAACTACCCGAAAATGGCCAAGAAGTGGCCCCAAATTAAAAATATATATAGCGCGTTAAATGAACATTTCTTTATTCCTTTGATTGTAGTCATGGCGTATTAATAATTTATCAATTTCTATAACAGAGAACATCTGTAACATAGTAGCTCATTATATTCGTACTAGCAAAAGTATTATAATGACTGATGCAAATGTCAATTAACTATGTCAAGTTTCTTTTCCGAAAGTATTACATAGGATACATAAGTTTCTAGATGTGTTTTTAAAAATATATTTGTACTTTTCAAATCATATGATCAAACTCCTTTTGGTAACGCAATTGACCGCCTAAATGAGATTTTTTTCTCTGAACACTTAATAATTCACATAATTTTATGAGTTTTCTAGTAAAACTGATAAAATGTCTAATTTTAAAATAAATCTGCCGTACTCCCTTTGTCCAAATACCTTAAGCAAAATATTTTAAATTTAATCAATGAATTGATTAAAAGTTTTAAATACATTTGAAAATATGAATGGATGCAATTTTTTGTTACATAGAAACCAAAGAGGAATTTAAGAATGAAAGATAACAAAATATTTTTAAATTAATTTGATCTTCTTCGCTAACTTAAAACTCCAATATAATTATATTAAGACATTTTAAAAAAGCCAAATTTGAAACCCATTTTTAGAGTATTTACCTCAAGATCTTCGAAAATGTACCTTTTTATACGAAATACTTAAGGAACACTTGATCTACAATTCTCAAAATTAACAATGTCAAAAAGCCATAAAGAATACGAGAATCTGATGTATTGTGCTAACTCACACAAATGTACCACGTTTCTTTTCACTTTTTTACTGTCATCACTGATTGAATCATCCTTAAAATATTAAATTCAAATACTTCATGTAATAGATTAAGTTTTACAAATGAAGTTATTAGTTGTACATATCAATGATAGATGGCGACACGGAAAAATTTAGATCCATGCATTAGAGAGGAAATATTCATTGAGACATTATTCGATAGATGGCGCCTCTAGCTAGTAAATTGAATTTAATAATATATTTATGTGCAATTTTCTTTTAATTCGAAACCCTTTTTGATAGTACAACGGAACATGATGAATAAATTATAAATAATATTGTGGATAAAAACTGATTGTTCAAGAAAGTATACGAAAATCATTAAAATCATATTCTTAAATTTAAGGGGCGAAACTCCTAGTATATCTTGTGTTGCTGCATATATTTATTTGCTTATTTATGAAATAATTTATTTGTCAAAATTTATATATATATTGTGATTTTGTGTATATAAGCAAAATATAATCATTAAGCTTCAAATATAAAAGCAAACAAAATGCAACTTATAATACCGAATAAGTTTATAATTGAATGAATATTTGACTATTCAATAGGCATTTCCTTCTTTGACAGACATACTTGCAGATATATCTTGGAATCGATTCAAACTTATTTTAGCGCGGAAACTCATCACTGCTTTAGATCAGTAGTTCCCAAACTTTTTTTTTATCCTTAGATCCCTTTTTATTATCAAAATTTGCCCACTGACTCTCAAGTGAAAAAGCTACATAAATGCATAGTACAAAAATAACAAATTTTAGGGGAAAAAACTTTTTTGTTGCAGAAGTATTTATTGAAATTATAACTTTTGTTCAAAATAAAATTTTAAGAAAATTAATGACTTTGATGAACTTGATGAGACGTTAGGAGTGAATTTATGTCCGGCTCAATGTTTGTAAGTAGCAATCGCAAATCACTTCGAGCACTTATTTATAGACTGTTTCTTTTTTGTGTGTGATGAGGTTCATGACGGCACTGAATCCACGTTCTACCAAATAGGAAGACTGGAGAGCAGTCAACAGCTTTTGTACAATAACCCATAATGCGGGATATAAAAACAAATTCGGATCTGTCTTTTTTTTTTTTTTTTTTTTTTTTTTGTAGCATTTGCAGTATTCTGTTCAAACGTTGGTTTAAGTTCCTCATTTGTGGGTATTTCAATAAGCTGCTAATGTATTAATATGGATTCATCTGTATTTGGGATCTGAGTATGTCCACACGCAAAAGGGTCAACACCCAGTTGGGAATATCCAAGTGAAAAATGTCTTCAAATCTTTGGTTCAGGTCTGCCTGAAAGAGCCAGTTAAGTGTTGGAGTAAGAAACAAATCTTTATCTCTATTTTGCAATTTCAAGAAGTTTGGAAACTGAAACATTCTCTCTTCAAATTTGTTTGTACAGAAAAATTTTACAACAAACGAAGATATCGCTTTAGTTTTGAGATAAATTTAATGCCTTACGTTCAAAGTTTTTCGTTAAATTTGGAAAATAAAATCACATATAGCTAACTAGCATTTTTTTAGATTAAATTAAGTGCTGTCAGCCAATCATTGTCTTTGCTTTTCAGGAATTCCAACACTAAATCAAAGATGCACATAAATCTATTTAAACATACCTGTTAAATAACGTCTTCTGCAAGTAGCAAGCAGTCACAGTTTTCATCACTTTACAAACAAAGTTAGCTCGAAATAATCTCTTAGTGACATATAGTGATCCATTACAAACGTTCACTAAAGATTTTTGGGACTAAATTATGTTCGATTGAATGACATAATGTACTGAAAAAACATTCAGTATAGCTTGATTAATTGTATGCGAAAGCACTCGGTATCTTCTACTACCGTTGCGCGATTGCAGACAATATATTAGTCAAAGTATATTACTTTACATTCGAAAAATCTCTAAATTCAGTAAAACAAAGTTTCGCCTTTCAGTATCGGTTCCCGACATTTAGCAAAACAATTTTCAGCAAAATTTGTCCCTTTTACAAATATCTTACATAAGCAAGAAAGTCTCATTTCCTCGTAAGTGGACTCGTCAAGCTGTATCAGAAAATTCAGATGTTTTGTACGTTTCACATAAAATTTTCTCTAGTGCTGAACCTGTCATTTCTTCTATGTACTGTATTATTACTTAGTCGATTCTTTTTATAATGTCTCAAGCTGGTTTGTGCACAACACAGAGCGATTACTCACTTTACGCTGGTAAAATTAAGTTCTTCATTAGTGATATACGGCTTTCCCGGACTTTAGCAATCATAATAGAAATTTCATAGAAGCACACAGAGTCCATCGTCATCTCTACTTAGATGTTGTTTATGAAGTTGCTGCGAGTGACGTTTTTCAAATGTTTTTCTTGACTGTTTGAAATAACGTTAAATCCTTATCTTTTTTTTATGCACTGTGGATTTTTATTAAAAGTTCCTTAGCTTGGAAAGGTTTCAATTGAATCATTTAAATAAATTTTATCAATGTTTTGTCAATAGAAAATCATTTGTCAAATGTTCTTCTACAAAGGCTATTCACACCTCATTCTTAAGATAGCATACAATATTTTAAGCCACCACACCTATATTTTCTTTACTCAGGATGTAAAATCGGTACTATTTATCTTATTGTATTTTATAATTTCCATAATAATTAAAAAAGTGATCTGAATTTTTTTTCATTTTATTAAATTTTGCTGGACCACCTGGCGTTATTCAGAACCAAATCGAGTTTTATTTCTATGGAACCCCTGAATGATATCAGGGACCCTTGAGTCTGTATGGGACACTTTAGGAACCGCTGGTCAACAGATTTTTAGGCTTCATATTCTCAATCTTTCCATAATGGCCATAGGTCAAGCATCAATGTTCTCATATACTACGTTCTTCTCGTAGAGGCACTGTGTTGTCCTAGAACGTCGTCTGGGAGATTTCTCGCACATACACCATCCCCCCACATATATACATATATATTATATATATGTATAAACTTGAATAAAAACAAAAGCATGATTCGGCCGTAAAACTCAAGTTAAGTAATCAGATAATAAAATAAAGCTAAACAATAAAATAATAAAGTATATAAAATAAATTTATTAAATTTACCGGTTATATTGTGTTCTAGATTTAAATTTAATTTTAAATTTTTCATCTACACACGATTTGATTTTGTAGGTGTAATATTAACCTAATAGAATTTACATTACTATTTCAAATATTTACTATTTTATATGTTGAATGCAGCAAAAGACGTCTGCAGGCAAGAATGTGAATGAAGTTTTTGTAGGTATTACTTTTTCCGATTTTAAAATTATTTTACTCACTTTTTTTTTAATTAGTAGTTTGTTTGTGTTTTCCATTTAAAAGTATTCTTAAAATAATTTTCAAAAATTGAAGGAAAAGCAATAGCAATCCCAGAAACAAGTTATTATTCTGCTCTCGGATGTCACTTTATTTCATCAAAATAAGATAAAAATGAGTAAGATTTCCAGAATGGTAGTTTAATTTATAAGATAGACTTAAAGTTCACGAAATCAAATTGAAATTAAGCAGAGACAAGGTTAATTGGTTTCTTTTGTCATGTTGAATCTCTGAGTACACCCATTACACTGATTCGACAAATATCAATAGAGAGTTTTAATTAAAAAAAAAGAGAATCCGACATTTTTTTTGTTTCAAAAAAAAGTATCTAAAATAATGTGTTTCATATCACATTTAATTTTCTACTATTCTCCCAAAGATATTTTTTTAAAATAAATCAATTCTGAAACACTTGACAGTAATGAATACTAATGCCCATTTTGACACAAATATTTACTTTTATATCGAAGGTCCTTTTAAATCTTTATATCATAAGAGTCTTTTAATTTCGTTCGTTCAATAAACAAATATTTTTTTATTATGATCGTTGAGATTTGCAGCATGTGACCAACTTATTTAGTAAAATGTTTATCCTTTCAATGTTCAATTATACTAATAGTTTAGAACTATTGTGCGAATTTCATATCAACATTCCTTTTTCATAAAAAAAAATCAATCAATCAATTTATGTTATTATATTGCGCTTTTAATTTCCCTATTCTAACATAGAGCTTGTAACATTATTGGATAACCACTAAATAGGTGTTCATTAATGGATGGAGTAGATGAGTGAATGTTTTTCAATAGACAGATTTTAATATTTCCTATATTCAATGAACAAAATATTTGATATGTGTTTCAATTGATTTAGAGGACTACATAATCCATTCACGTGGGGTTTAAGCTCACGAAAATTGTATTCCGTCACTACATATTCACAGTTTTTAAGGTCATCATATTTGGATGTATTTTTTCTAGGAATGATTATTTTCTAGTTATTCGAAAGCACATGTAGAGATTTAAATCTGTTTGGAATTTTGATTCCTTACAAATTTGAGGTTTCTTAATGTTGTTCCTGCACTCTAGAGAACAGCACCGGAGTAGTCAATCTACATACAAAATTTTCGTAAATATATTCGTTCATAAATTACACAATATCCATAATACCTTAGAATGGCAGATTCACTATAAAACAGAATGCAATCTTCTTTTCAACTTTATGGAAGTATTTGGATCAAATCTCAAAAAAATTTTTACAGAGGAAAAATACTTTTCTTTATTACTCGCCGTATTTAGCGTTATCTGTATGCATCTTGATTGTTATTAAATTTGCAAGATGCTTATTTATTTAAGTGACTTCTGAGCCACGGTTAATCAAGAGCAGTGCATCTATATCTTGTTTGTTCATAAGACTTATCTTTTAGCATATCATGTATGAAATAGAAAAAATTCAAAAATTATTGATTCAATTACACAATATCAATCGGAAAATTAGCAAGAAAGGTTTCATTTATAATTCATGTTTTGACTCTAAATAGCAGTGTATCATCTCTGGTTTGCACAATTTTAGTCACTAGAGGATGGATGTAAGAAGGGTAGATATGAGATGAATTTTATTTCAGGCTTCTTGACATTGTGGATCACAAAAAACAGGTACTCAAGGGGTGGTATATGCCATGCATTTCTTCTTTCCTGTTTTCGTCTTCAAGTTCCGTGCGTGTTGATGACCAGCTTTTAGCCTGTATACTTTTTCATGCTTTGTAAGCTTTGATTTGACTGTGGGGAAAATGTTGCTAGAAACACAAAACACTTCTGATGAAATATTTCCAATTTGACTTAGTATACTGGAGACGAAGAAAACTCGTTGAAAATAGTATTGGTGTACCTCTGTTCCTTTTTGACTCTGCTAGATTCTTAAATTCTTTCACAGCTAGTATTATGGGTTTTCAAACATAGGCAAGCTGTGAGGAGCATTCCGCCATTTTCTACAACTGGTTACTTTCTCTCAATCTGTTTTGAATTGGATAGTACTCCTCCGTTAGTGCGGCCAAAGTGAACGACAAAGATATAATTTTTAGGACAATCGTCACTAATAATCTCTGACAGCCTACTACTATCAAAAGCATCCGTTTGGATTATGTGGTACATAAACCACCTATCTAGCTATTTCTGCTCTGTGGAAGCTTCAGTTTCACAAGACCTCTAATAAAATGAAACTGCTGTTAGAGTTTGTTTTGCACTATTCTGTATTATTGTAAATAGACAAACTTGTTCGAGAATCCGACAAATATTTGACGTATTAAATTCATACCCATTTCCTTCTTTCTTTTACATATCACTGTTAGAAATATTGTTAAAACAACATATCAACGAATATAAGGCTACTATATCACTGCAGAAATAATACAATGCACTTTAATAGTATCAAGTAATCACTATTGTAATATGAAATCAAATTCCGTTTAAATTAGAAACTCACAATAATGCATGTATAATTTGAAGTTGAAGAACGTCTTAATAATATACAATGCCTACTGGAAAGCGATTATAAATGAAACTTTCTTCAGAATTTGGCTTGAATTAATCCTTTTGTTTTTAATTTTACAGGGTGTTCAGAAAGTAAGATTTCGTCATTTTAAAGGAAAATTTACCACAAAAAAAAAATAATAAACCAATAACACTGTTTTCCGCTGAAGGTTGAATATCGATTTCAAGTATTGGATAAGAACAGTTCTTTATCCACTGAAACTTGATTGATTGGTTTTATTATATGCCTAAAACAACAGAGGGGCTGGAATAGACGCCTCGTAATTTTGAACCAATGTCAAGTGATGATGAGATAAGTAGTTGGCACTTTGCTCCAAGCTTCCCACACCGACAGACTGAAAGGACTTTGAGCCCTCAACTGAATTTTGTCGCTGCATCAATCCTAGGCATACACAGTGGTCTTGTACATCAAGGCTCGAATCACTGCCTCGTGAAAACCACGAGGCCGGGAGTCCCACGACCATGACCTACTAGAGCATCGACCGTGGTATCTATAGAAGCAGATGTGAGAATTACAATGTCGAGGTTTATGGAGAAATACATTCAATAATATAATTTTTCCTTTAACCTAAAATGTATAATACAGTTCTAATTGACTGTAAATCAAAGGATTTAAACAGTTTATCAATTCTTATAGTTTTAATATAGACTTTGGAATTTCCTAAATACAGTAATGCTTCTTTTATGACTGGTGTATTTTACAATATAGTTAAGAGGTAGTTAATATCAAAATTAGTCTCTTTTTTCACTTCACATTACGATTCAAAAAAATATTAAAAATAATTTACTTAATTTTCTGTCAACAATGTCATTACATTAAGCTTGTTAGATATATTTTTGGTACTAAAATCCAATTTCACACTAGCTAATTTTATTCTATCAATTCATATACATCATAAATGTACATAAACTAACATATCTTTACACGTAATTTCTTTGAAATGAGGATTAATAATATTCCTGAGCTATCTGAAATTTGGTATATTCTCAACCATAGCATAATACCTCTTTTTTCGCATTCTATAATAAATACAAGAGTCATTATAATATAATTTGTGACATCGTCGTCGAAAGGCTAATATTTACCAAAAAGAAACTATACTGTGTGAGATATAAATAAGCAATTTGACTAAATACATATTTTATGTCAACCATAATCAAGGAATTCAATCTAATGTACTTGTGTTTAGAGATAAAAAATTTAAATGTACTATCACTGAATTAAAGTGAAGATATTTTATCAGTTTGGTTTTGAGACGATTTGAATGTTCTTTCATGTTGGACATATTTTATAGTTTCTAAATTATAATCCAATCCATATCTGATAATTTCGACGATGACATTTTAGGGGTTTTCCTTAGAATGCTTCCACAATTTATGTTAAAGACACCAATAATCCATAGAGTCTATATACAGAGATTAAAAAAACTTTCGGAATTTAAACATACTCTACTTGACAATTGTTAAGGAACATCTAATACCAAATTGAATTTCGAAGTCGATAAATCCGATACAAAAATAAACATAAGTAATTTGTCCCTCCGACCTATCTTTAAAAAACTACTACATACGAGCTGTTTGATTTGAGACACTATTTTAAATGTAAAAGATATGCAGAAACACCGTTTTAAATTAAAGGTTTTGACAGTAAGATTTCAAGATTAAATTCGTCCTTTTCAAATCAGCATGAGTAGAGAATGTCTGAGACACTATATCCTGATTTTTTTTTTTTTTTTTTTTTTTTCCAGACAACACAATACTATTTATGAGTGTTTCAGTTTCATTTATGAAGTCATCAGTTTATCTTGCAATATTAAAATTGCATAAGCAGGTGCTCAACTTTACATTATTAGACCTTATATAACGAGATTTCACGGCAAACCCGCAACACGCAACAACTTTACAATAAACTTTAGTTCTTGAAAGATGGAACAGTAAATGTAAAATTGCTGGAAAGAACGAAGAATGACTCTTCATGCAACACATTCCAGAAATCAATGATCAAAATTCAAGATTCCTACACCCGAGAATGCACCAAAATTGTGTCAATAGAGAAAGAGAGGGATGATTTTTAAAGAACTCAGAACAACAGATCCACACAGTGACCTTAAACGATATACAGGACAGTTTTACAGGTAGACGCACTTCAGATGGAGCTTATCCTCTTGGAAATGAGATTATCAGATTAAAAATCAAGAGGAAGATAATTGGGTAACATAGAAAAAGTTATTGTAGTAGTACCAGGAAGGTTACGTAATCAAATCCTATGTATATGCTATGCTCAATCTTTGTAGTGTTACTAAATCAAATGATTAACTTTATTGGCCTACTTGTGTGGGATATGCTTGAGGACTGTGGAAGTGATGAAATGAGTGTTAGAGAGCTGGAAAACCAAACAGGCAAAAGGCTCTCGCTGGTAATTGAGTTTCAGTTTCAAAGATTTTTACTAAACTTCTAATATTGATCCACCATAGACCCCTCGTAATCCACTTCAATAAGGATTGATATCTTTATTATAGTCTTTACATGTCATCCAAGTTTCACAAGCTTGTACATCGATCTTGATATGGATTCGCTTGTAAAATCTTTAAAGAAACCTTAACTTTTCTTCAGTATTCAAGTGAGGAAAAACTATGGAATCTATATTACTGGTTTTCTTTCCATTATCGGTCTTTTTTATCACTTTGAAGGTCTGATTAAATCTGCTGACGTTCACATTGGATATGTATCTGGCAGCTGGTCGTCCCTAATGTTCTAATTTTTTGTAAAACTCATCTAATTAACACTAGCATGCTTTACTCTCAATGATTAGGAACCCATAGTCTACTAAGTTTCAATAGGTTCTAGGAATAACATGGTCTTCGAGCAGGGCTTTGATGAGATCATGAGAAAACGTGACGAGAGAGATTAGACTTATTTTCAACAAAGACTCGGCGGTCTCTGAATTGCTATCTGACGATACGTTGTCTCCGATACCTCCTGTCCACTCAAACTAGATCAAGTAGAATTGCTGTTGCGTGCAATATTATTAAATGCTTAACCAAAGTATTAATATCTTTTCACAACGAAGTTGTTCAATGGCTTTAATTCTCCATCAAAACAATTTTGATCTATCTTTACCTTTATAAAAGCTTCTGTAATTTCCAAAAGAGTTACAACAATTTTACTTTCGTCAGGCCCCAGCGGGAATGTTACACATGCATTCAATTTCAAAACGTAGAATCTGCTCAAAATCTAAAGAAAGGCTTTTCCAGGCTTTTTTTAAAGGTCTTTTAAAACCTTTCTTAAGCAACAAGCTCATCCATCAAAGACAGACAATATAACACTTCGAGTTATACAATTAATTCATACAAAATCTTGTTTTTAATATGTATAATTTTACAATTCGTTAAGAATATCGTCAGGATTTTAAAGCTTTGGCATTGTCGGAAATAATAACCTTACAATTTCCTCTTCTATCAAGAAATCTTCTCGATAAAGAATGAAACTCTTAACTGGCCTCTCAAATTATTTAAAGATGCAGAGCTTTACTCATACTGCGTGTAGAACAATCCTAAACTTGTACAGAGTTATGTATCAAAACATTTCTTATATAAATGATGGATTTTCGAACTTGATTTTTTAATGTTTGATCACTTGTGGCTTTCATTTGAAACTATAAATTTCGACAAATTAAGCATTTCTAAAACCTTTTAACAATTTACCTACTTGCAGAATCAAAAAAGATTTAAATCTAATCTTGGAGTAGATATCCATCAAAAGAAAACGATTTTTTTTGAATAGCTTTATCCAGAATAAAAAATTTTGGTATGAGATCTGATAACTATTGGTTTGCAGAATTTGAATTATTTAGGAAGAAGCTAATCATGAGATCTGTTCTCTTACTCAATGAATGCCCCTTCTCTGGAATCTTTTCTTTGGTAACAATCAAAGAAGTTCAAGACTCCGATGGTTTATGTCTTGGCATCATAAAACACTTTTGACAAGCATCACATTTTTTTAGAACAAAGGTAACTAATAGAGATGTTGCATTGACACGCTTCTCATAAATGTCGTTTGGCCCTAAATTCTTTCGAGAAGATGTTAGAATAAAATGAACAGTAAAAGAAAAAAATTATAATTTGTTTGAAAAAATATTACGAGGGAATTCAGTTTCCCAAATGTTCAATTTCCTACCACAAGATTGCCTTGTGATGAGTGGGGGACAATTAGCAATAAATAACT
>BMAW01047224.1:30497-133298 GCA_019974015.1 Nephila pilipes | reverse complement strand
TTCTTAACTTCCTCTTCAATGGTATAATTCTTAACTTCCTCTTCAATTCTTAACTTCCTTCTTCCACTTTGCAGGTGTGCCCTCTCATCTCTATATGTATCTATTGATTTGGTAAAGTAGAAATACCTTCCTTCTCTTGGCTTAATTTGCTTTTCAATACTGATTCCTCTCTTTCTCCAAAGGAAATATTTTCTCCTGTAATATCCTTCGCTTACCTCAATATTTCTTCCCATCGAATATCCAACACTTTTGTCTTTTGCTCTTCCTCTCGTTTTTCAATCTGCATTTCTTCTTTTTCTCCATGTAAGATATAGGTTTATTTCCCCAATTTTCTATTTGATTTAACGGATTAAAATTTTCATTTCTCCTGCCATTAAAGTTGCATCTCTAGTACTATTATTGCTTCTTATTATTATTTGTTAATGGTTTCTTGTTCCTGTACAGCTTGCGTTAATTCCTCCATTTCTTCTTGAATTCTGGCTAACTTCTGATCCTTCATCTTCAATTTAGATCCAAACTTTTCCTGCTGAGATTAGAATCGCTTTTCCTCAAGTAATCACCTTTCTTCCTTTTCTTCAGAAATAACATCTTGTTGCCTTATCATTTGAGATGACTTTTTATTTTCTTCCTGAATTTCAGTAAACTCTTCAGTTCCTTTTTTTCCCATTTCAGCTTCAAGCTCTTCCTGCTGAGACAGAAATAGTTTTTTGCGATATTTTTGCTTTTCACCTCGTTCTCTTTTAAACTCGAAATAACCTTTTATTTCTTACATTTCAGATTATTCTTCAATTTTTTTTTCATAACCTCGATAATCCTCACTTCGGATAGCTTCAGTTGCTTTCGATTCAATACTTCATTTTAATTTAAATTTGTAAATAGGTAGTCCTTTACGTATCCACTGTATACAAGTAATTCTTTACCGACCCTTGCGTAAGCAATATGTGGTAGGTCCAAAAACGGACGTCTAACCAATAAATCAACCGGTTCAGTTGAGTCTGGGATGACTAAAGAAGGAATATTATTTCCCAAAACATCTTCGATCTGAATATTTACTAATGTCCCACCTAAACTTTGAGTCACTGAACTTACCAAATGAATAGAGATCATTTTATTAGGTAAAATGTTCACTCATAAGTTATGAGCTACTGATTCATTATGTAAACAACATGAAGATCCTGTATCCAACAGAGCAATGACCCTATGATCATTTATGAATGCAGTTTTCAAGTGCCTATTAGGTGTGGATGATTATTGCTTACAAACACTAAAAGTAATCATTCTAGGCTCAGTTTTATTTCCCGTGCAATATTCTTTGCAATGCCCTGACTCTCCACGTAATGTTCATGAAAAAGGAAATCTCTTACGACATGACCGAAAATCATCAACAAATAGCATAAGATTTTTTTCCTTGTCTCTTTGCTTAACCCTTTCTTCAAATTCTTTTCGCCACTGCCTATCTCTTTCTTCTCTTTGTTCTCTTTCAATCCTGTCTTTAATTATCTTCTCCAGACATCCTTCCACGAAATCATTTTCATAATGCTCATTATACTCGCTTTTATTTTTTCCTCTGAAGTGTCTGGAGGAAATTTCTCACCAAATTCTATAACCGATTCTATTAGGTCACATTTCAATCCTTTTGAGAGGAAGAGCATTTTTAACGCTATCTTACTGCACTTTGTATCTCAAAACAAATCTTTTTCTATCATATAAGAGGAAACAAATTTTATTTACGTAAGAGCTTTTAAAACTTATCACTAAGCTATTTTTTTTTCACTTTTACTGACAAGCTCTCTTCCACTTCTGATTTGTTACAATTCTCCCTCTCTCTTTTTCTTTACTCTTTCGCTCTTTCCTGTCCTTTTCTTTACTCTCTAAATAGTGACTTTTAGCTTAGCATACTTTCACTTATCTTTAAACTTCATATGAAATTAGATAAACAACTCTTTTAATTAACAACAGTTTCTTTTATTCTTTTAAATTCTTTCGCGTTGCCTTGGTGATCAGTACAGATTACTTTTAGCACTTCAGTCACCATGCGATTTCGAATGTCAACTCTCTTATCTACACTCTGACACTGAGACTCTGCTTTGCTCTGAGTCTGATTCTTTTCTAAGAGCATCTGAGTCCGAGTCTGATGCGAATGATATTTTACACTCACCCTTTACAAAGCGCTCTCTACAGTCCGGTTTAAATACTGGGGATAATGTTTGATATTCATATTTAAGATATTTCGCAAGATGTTCGTTATCATAATGTTTTTATTCACAATCTATAGCCCTTGAAACATTTCTATCTTAGCATTTACAACTACTCGCTTTGTGGCATCAATTAAAAAGTTTTTTACTTAAATTCACCCAAAAAATGTAATATAAAAAGCTCATAATTGTAAAGGAATTTTACATCGACAAGCTACATAACATTTAAATTTCCATATACTCAAATTTTTATAACTTTAAATCTAAAACAAATTCTCTCTTTATCTTCAATATATATTTGAATCTAAATCATTTACAACAATTATTAACTTAAAACAAGTTTTTATAAATAAATAGAACGGTTAATGAAAATACCTAAATGACAGAAAAAAGTTAGGATATTTTTATTTCGCAATAAAAGCCGCATCGGAGAGGTACTTTTTTAAATGATTTCGGCTAGAAATTCTTTGCCAACATGAATTTTTTGAAGATTTATGAAATGAATAAATAATAAATTTAAACGAAGATCCAGCCTAAACGAAAAGATAAAAACGATAAAAACGTGTTCCTCCACATTTTATAACAGGATTATAAGTGCCTGATTGGAAGGGTAGAAATAACTATAAAGAGCTTTTTTGGAAAAAAAAAAATGGACTATGAAGATGGACCACAAGACTTATTTTGCTTAAAGTTATTTCATTGCAAGCGATAAACGTTATTCTTGTTCTTCATGTTCCACTTGTCAACAACCAAAAAAATGTTACTGATATCCAGTTGAAGATTAAAAATAAACGTATTGAAAGAACTATATAAATTATATCTATTATTCATAATAATAATTAAAAACATGTTTATAATGACAAATTAGCAATTCATATTTAATAATAAATATGACGGTGAGCCTTTGAGCATTAATTGAAAATAAAATTTAATGCATTTAAACCAATTTCTTGGATTAGTTTCCGATTACGGAAAATTTGTTCCGCATGAAACGTTAATATTTCACTCAATAAAAATTAAACATACTTATAATTTTTGCATAAGTTCATTTTGTTAAAAAATAGCTGAAATTTTTGAAAATAAAGACAAAATTATATTATTTTCTTTGTTTTGTTTTATAACCTGGTGGTGGTATTTTATGCGCATTTCCCCAAATTTAATGGCCCTAATTGTTTTACAGGAAAATCTTCTGTGAAAAGTAGTTTAGTATACATCTATATCTTTTTTTTTACGATTGTCTAACACTATTTACCTGAATAGAATAAAATGTTTAATATAGGGGTTTTACATTCTTCAGGTCTAATTCTGCTGAAAAAATGCATTAATAATGGAAAATTGCTTTAACAGATTAATCAGCAATGTAAATATGGTTATCTATTGATTTTCATGATTATTTAATTAAGAAATGACACCTAATTTCTTCATCCCTGATGAAAAATTATGGAAATTTTTAAGGGTGCTTCTTTTTTAGGCGATTTCTCACAACTACGCTCCTGTTCAAAATTAAAATGATTTAAATATTTCGTTGAATTTCTCAAAAAATATTGAGCTATACATAAAATAGCAAAGGTTCCAAACAATAACAGCTGTTTCGATTGCGTGTGCTTGCACGAGGATGAGGGCTGTGCCCTTCGAGGAAAATTAATTTTAAACGACGGCCAATTTCCAACTCTACGCTCGTTTGCACGCTCCAAACATTTTAACATTCTTTCCAACAATCGATGAAATTGAACCAAAATATTAAAATTGAGTAACAACCAACTTTAGGATAATGGAAAAAAAGTGGCGATTCATCCGAGTGGCGAGATAATGCATTCTTCAGCAGCAGCTTTCATTTGTGCAGCGCATACTTGTTCTGATGCAGCAGTCAAAACTTTGACTAGTCTTGAAACTTTTGTGCATGGAGGTGATAAATTCATCACACCACAAAAAATTCTACTTGCTGTTCAGCTTTTTCCAAATCTGCGAAGAGTATAACACAAATCTCAAGTTTAAATCAAATCGATTAAATTTTGATTCAGGATTTTCTAATTTATCGATGTTTAAAAATTCAAAGGAGTTCTTACAATCTTAGCAAAAGTTCTATAACTCTGATGCAAGGCCTATTCTCCTTTTAACTTACACATATATGCACTCATGACAGTTTTTGCAATCATCAAACTTATCCAGAAATTACACCAAACTAATAAGTGATATAATTTTGTATCCAGAATCAGTATTTTTTATCATATTTATCATACTGAAGTTAAGAATCGTTTAACATAGCACTTTCAAATCCCACATTATCATTCTCAATTTAATAATAGTCTCAATATTACTGATGGTGTACGTTTCTATTTGCGTTTTTTAGATATATTCTCACTTCGTGGCATCTTAAATAGATTCATAACTCTTTTATACTAGTAGTGTACTACTTGCAGAAGCAATTATAGTATAATCTAAGTGTTCACAAGACGAGATACATAAAAAGTATTCTAAAATCACACAAAAAATAATATAAAATGTTAAAAACTAAAATGAAAAAAAATTTCAGTTAAGTTTACTGTTGCCAATTCTTCAATCATAAGAAATAATAACACTTACATAGAGATAATAATATAGAGAGAGCATTAAATGTGGTTCCATCAGGTAAGAGACGATTTGTTTACATTCATTAGATCTTTAAGTGTTCAACAAGTTGCAAAGTGCTTTATGAAGGAAAAAAAACTCCAACACTACTTATTGTTTATAAACAAGTATGATGCATTGTTGGAAAGATAAAAATTTAGCTAGATAATAATAATAATAATAATAATCGATTTTTTGATCGAATTTCACTCACCTTGTCCGTAAAGCTCAGCTTTGAGTTAGAGTTATGGAGACAATGTAATTAGACCAAATCCATAGAGAAAGGACTTAGACAAGGTATTCTGCGACGACCAAAAAGATCAGTATTTGATCACTATAGCACAGCGGGCTGCCTTAGGGAGGTGTTCTTGGAAGAGGACCTGCATGGGAGTTTCTTCTTTTTTCTTCGACTAAAAGTAGCCTTTTTATCATTGACATTGGAGCAAGGATAAATGAGTGTTTCCACTCATGAATGCAGTCTGTTAATATTTAAAATTTCATTTATTTCCATAAGTACAAATATGATTTCATCAACTCGCAGAACACAAAATTGCCAAGAAAAGTTATTACTGGTCAAACTCAAAGCTCCATATAAAAGTGTAGACCACATTACATCCAAAAAACTATCATGGCAAAAAATTATCTCTCAAATGGCGTGAACATTCTAGACGCCGTGAAATGTATATAACATTTCACAATAATTTGCACAAACTTAAAAATAAATTCTATTATTATATTTATACAACCAATGTATTCTAAACCTAACATGGAATTAATATAATACATCAAATTCATTAAATAGGAAATAAAATAATCAAATACAATGATCACTTTCCTTCTAAGTTGATGGCAATAATCAATCATTCAAATATTTGTTAAGTGAATAGAGAAAAAATAATTCGAGATAAAAACCAACGTTTTTAAAAACAACTTTTTTATATGGTGGCAAAGTTTACTAAAAAAATATTGAAATATTGGTTAAAACTGGTCGCAAATAGCTAAATATTGCATTGTTAGGCAAGTAAGAACAGTTCCCAAAGTTTCAGAGCTCTAGCTTGATGGGAAGTTGGTTAATTTAATGATAGAAAATTTGATGACACACTGATACACACACACACACAGAAACACACACCAAGTGAAATACATAAAAACGTTAAAAGTAACTAAAATTAATTAATTCATCCGGTAAATTAAATGGTTGGAATGCATTTTAACCCAACCACATTTGGCGACAAGAATTATTCGGCGGTATTTTGCCAAATGTGGCTACCCTGAACCGTTTTACGGACTTAACTCTCAACCAAAAAAAATCGCCAAGTTTGGTGCCAATTTTTGAAATCGTGCCAAATGGTTAGGGTAAACTGCATTATTAAAGAAAATATTGATTGAAACTTGTCGCAAATGTCTAAATATTGCATTGTTTGGCGAGTAAGAACGATTCCCAAAGTTTCAGAGCTCTAGCTTGATGGGAAGTTGGTTCAATTATCGATCGAAAATTTGATGACACACACACACACACACTAAGTGAAATACATAAAAAGTTTTTAAAAAGCGTACATGTCTGGTTCTAAATTGAATCGAGATCTGAAAGAGCAAAACGCGTATACAAATTAAAAGGTTGAAGTACTTACCTTTTGTACATTACATTCAAATAGCTTACGATTTGCAGTCCGTCCTGAGACGTGTGAAGGTTGAAAATTCATTCCCTGTAATGAGTAAAGTTATTTGAAAACGCACACAAAATGTGAGATAATTTGTACATGAATAAAATTACCCCTGTTTCTTTTTTTTTTTTTTTTTTTTTCAAGATAATGAATATAAAATATTAGAGCAGATAGTATACTCGTATATAATTTTCCTCAGCAGCAATTGTATATTTACAAATTTTTACTCTTCGACATTTGTTAAATCAGTGGGAATTCAAAGACATACAAAGTAATAGTAATTAGAAATTTGTACTATTCTTTGATAGGTTACTTACTAGGTTACTAGGTTAGAATTTAGATATAAAAAAATTTAAACACTAATTTTATACAAAAATATCTAAATGTATAGCGAATTTCTTCTCTTACGAAATTTTCCTTGAAGGGAGGGACCTCAAAAAGGAAAAATACGACTCTTGAAATGACAAGAAATAAGGATCTCAAATGGGAGGGGGGACTGTGTTCTCCCTTATTTTTTGCCATTTTTAAAAATTCAGTCTTGAAAATACAATAATCCATTTGATTAAAAGTAGTCCACTTTTTATATCAATTTCTATTAAAAGTCCTTGAAATATTTGTGCCGGAAAATGTTACCCAGGTCAATGAGTCGTCACCGAAAATTGTATGAAATATATATTTTGTTAACCGCTGAAGTATAATTTAAATAAATAATTTCTTTCTATTTTCTTATCAGATTATTATATTGTTGTAATGAGTGATTCTAATAAATATTTTTATACTATTTGTAGGAATTCTTGTATATTGTGCCTTGGACAAAAGGAGTAACTCATTGCCCTTCATATAAAAATTTATACTCCCGCGTGATTATGCTTTAGGAAGCCACAGATGTTTCATTTAAGAACTATTATTAGATAATAATTTTAGTTTTTTTTTCACAACTGAAAAACAATAACTTTTTTTTTTATTTCAAAACCCATGGGTCCATTGCAGCTGTTTATAAGTCAATTGCTAATGAATTTTTTAGCTGTTCTCTTAAGCTTGCAGGACATGAAACCATATCGTGTCCTTAAGGTTTATATAAAAGAACCAATAATAAGTTTCACAGTTTGTAATTTATTAATAATAACAGAGAAAGAAACAATATCATTTTTATGGGGACAAGGAAAGTAATTTCAAAGAAATAATGTAATGCGACAGGTTTTTGTTTCTCATAAGGGATTCTTTAACAAGATATTTATCTTGGCCTTTCCTCATTTCTCTAATGTCACGTACATATTCTAATACTAAAGTTTCAAAAGTTAGGTTTAATAAATTCCCAACGAGTTTTTTTTCTCTGGTTGAAAGGTCATATTTTGTGGCCTTAATTGATAATAATGCTTTGAAAAGTTCTTAACAATGATCACTTCATCTGGCCCACAAACAACATCTCGAGCAGGGCATTCAATTGGTGGTATTCAGCCTTTCATATTTCTTCGACTAGTTTTTCCTTTTACGGCTCCGCGATTTCAGATTCAGAAATTGACAGTTGCAATATGAATAAGCGTTTGTTTCACTTGGTTTATTACTAATAAGTTTTTTAAGGGAAGAAAAAGTTCTAGTTCCCTCATTTTATATCCGTAATAGAAAACTTAATTTTTTATCTTCTAAATTTAATTCTTTTACGGTCATATCTATTCGGTGAACCTTTTTACAACATTTTTCTGAATTTCACTTGATGTGTGGGTGGGTGTGGGGGAGGGGTTGTGTGTGTGTGTGTGTGTCATCAAATTTTCGATCGTTAATTTAACCAACCTGCCATCAAGCTAGAGCTTTGAAATTTTGGGAATCGTACTCGCCTAACAATGCAATATTTAGACATTTGCGGCAAGTTTTAACTAAAATTTCAATAATTTTAATAAGTCAAAATATTCTTTCCCCTCGGCGTTTTTAGGAATGAGGGAAAAATTTCTTTCTCCCTCTGGGAACACCGGGAACTCCCCATACGCCACATGAGGTATTGTAAAACTCACAAAGAGGAGATAGTACGGGTTGCTGACTTTCAGTCAGTAATCATTCGCAAGAAAGAAAGATTCTAAAATTTGGCGTTGTGTCTTATCACAATAATTTTTTCTGAATTCTGGTTCACATTTTTTTTTTAATAGAATGACTTACAAACTATCAAATGTATGTTTTGATTTTATGAGTATTATGATTTTTTCAATGCACTCACAAATGTCTCTTTTTAAGTAAATTTTAAAGTTAAAAATAACTAATAGTTTTAACTAATATTTCAAAAATTTTCTTTAATAAACTTTGCCACCATATAAAAACGTTGGTTTTTATCTCGAATTATTTCCATATTTTAATAGATGTGTCAAAAGCCTAACTTTACAGTAACACTCAGGATGTGGACAAGGATTTAAAAAAAAAAGTTAAATTTGAGCCTGTATGCTTCTGTAGTTTTGAGAAATATGGAAAACTTTTTAGACAGATATTATATTTCAATACTACTCTTTTTTTTCTTCTTCATTGATAACATTTATGTTGTCCTTATCTTCATAATAGCAGTGTATCTTTGTATATTTTACGGTAATTCTAAAAAAAAAAAAAGATTGTAAAGTAAAATACGTATTTTTAAACAATATGTAACACTTTGAATATACTTTTTAACAAGAGCTCCTCCAATGCGACTTCGTCCTGAATTATTACTTCCTCTCATTTATTTAAAATTTCATGTAAGTTATTTCGATCAAAATTTTCTCATCATTTAAATCATTACTTTCAGCTATATATATATATATATATATTAAATTTTTTGTCGTAGACTATTGATGTTTGGGTTAAGTATAATAAAAATGATTCACTTACATCATATTTTTGTATTTTTTCCATTTCATTTGCCAATTCTTCAGTTTTAATTTCCGGGGGGGAGGATAATAATTCTACAAATATGTTAAGAACTTGGAAATATATATAAAAAAAAAAAAGCAGAAAATAAAAACACACGAAATCAAACAATTAAAAATACAGTAACATAAAGCTGTTTTGATAGGGTTTAATGAATAGACTTCGAGTTATTTGAAACTTATCTATTCAAACAAAAAGCTGTAAACTGTATACTAAAAATAAATATTTATTTGAGTCGACGGTTGGTACGTCGTGCTCCTTGGCTGATGTCTACAGGAATAATGAAACACAAATTGTAAACAAGAATAGGACTACTAGTGTCATCTGCACGCGCGGGTCGTAACAGTCCCCACCACTGAAATGAAATTTCAATACAAATACACAAACACATAACATGTTTACGATACTTAAATACAAAATACACAATACATTATACAATACTTAAATATGTGAGTAAAGTTGAATTATACACAAGCAATAATTACTAATTACAAAATTTCATACAGGTAATATGCAAAGGTTTCTAATTGTTCTCTTCAATATGTTTCCGTTTGGCATTCGCAGGTTCACAACTTGGACCTTACCATCGGTGCCGGGAAATACTTATGTTATTCTACCACTTACTCCATTTCGCAATTTTTAACTTTATAAGGAATGAACCTGCAAAATCAATGCCCGTGACATTAAAAGGGTAGTTCGGAGTTACACGATCTCTTGGTAGATTAGCCATATTTTGATTTGATGTGATAGGCTTATTTTTAAAGCAAATTACACATTCATGAATAATTCTACGACAATTATTTCTGCCATTGAGTGGCCAGAATTTCTGACGAACAAGGTATAAAAGTGAGTGGGGTCCTGCATGCAAATATTTTTTTATGATAATAACACAATATAATGTCAGTTAAAATATGTTTACACGGTAAAATCATTGAGAATTTAGCTTTCTCATTTAAAGTTGAATTTGCAAGTCTACCCCCAACTCTAATAATATTACTCTCATCAAAAAAGACATTAAGAGAAGTTAACTTGCTTCTTATAGGAATAGGCTCACCTGCCAACAATTTACGCATTTCTTCGGGGAACTCTTTTTCATGTAATGAGCGAATCAGCCAATTTTCAGCATAACTTACCTCTGGTGAAGTAAGGGGTCCTTTTATCTTTGCACTTCTGGTTCTGCAGTTATGTATGAACCTGTAAGGAAAACTTACAACTCGAATTAATTTTATATAACTGTTTGATTTATTAATTATGTTCTCAAAGAAATCATTTTGAGTAATTGTCACTGTCAGGGAAATGTCATTTTCTAGATTTGAGTTCTTTTTCATTTCTGCTGAATACAATCTTTCTGGGATCGCTTCATCTAGTCCATTGGTCAGGAAGTTGGTTTGACTCAGAAACGAGGGTCCATTCCACCACTTGGAGTTCGTTGAAAAAGCTTCGATACTGATTCCTCTTGATAGGAGATCTGCTGGGTTGTCCTTGCCTGAACAATGGAACCACGACTTCGAATCGTTGAGGGATTGGATTTCCCGAACTCTATTCGCCACAAAGGTTTTCCATTTATGGCTGGACCTTTGATCCAATATAAAGTGATCTGAGAGTCCGTTCAGAAAAAGACTGTAGTTGGACATTTCCAATCTATTATTTTCTTAACTTCCTTTGTTAAGCGTGCAGCAAGTAGAGCACCCATATGTTCCAATCTGGGCAGGGATAACTTTTTCAGAGTTGCAACACGGCTTTTAGATGTTACAAGATCAACACTGATTCTGCCCTTGTGCTTAACTCTCAAAAAGGTGGAGGCTCCGTATGCTCTTTGGCTAGCATCGGAGAAGGTATGGATTTGGATTTCACTTGAATTTCCAGCACTGGAATAAGGGATCATTCGTGGAATCTTTAGTTCTGACAAAAGAAGAAGTTCTGACCACCATTGTAACCATGTTGCATAAATATCTGGTGGTAGCTCGTCATCCCAGGCTACTTTTCTTAGCCAAAGTTCTTGCAATACGCATTTGAGCTTAATTGTGTAAGGAGATAAAAATCCAACTGGATTGTATATTTTACCAGCTGATTGTAGCACAATTCTTTTTGTGACAGGTTTTGATGTATCCAATTCTAGCAGTCCTTTCACATCAATTGAGAAATAGTCGTGGATGACATTCCATGGTATCTCTAAAACTTTTGATAATTGGACTCGAGAATTGTTTTCCGAGTGACGAGGATGTGTCTCAAAGCCTTCGTATTCCCACGTTTTCATTAAGGTTTGATCATTTGAATTCCATTTGCATAATTTCATGCTAGAATTTTTCATGATGGTATCAGAATCCTGTGATATTTTAATAGCTTGAGAGATGTCATCAGCACCACTTATTACATCATCAACGTAGAGACAAGTGTCAAGCATTTCAGTTGCTGCTGGATACTGTTCACGATATTTCTCGATGTGATGCTTAATCGTAGCGGAGAGTAAGAAAGGACTCACGTTTACTCCAAACATCACACGTTTAAATCTATAAACTTGAAACTTGTAGGGCTCAATTTGATTTGAACTAAGTTTTGGAAACAGAAATCTAACTGCTTCTCTGTCCTCGTCACGCGATGAAATTTGTACTAATGCACGATCTATATTTGTTATAATAGCAATCGTGTTCAAGCGAAAAGAAATGATCAGATGGAATATGTTTGGATTTAAATTCCCACCTGGCCATATAATATCATTAAGAGATAATTGTCCATCTTCATGGGAACTTGCATCGAAAACAATACGCCTCTTTGTAGTTAGACTTTCTTGACGAAAGACCGCTTGGTGCGGTAAATAGAATACTGCTCTATCAGTTGGCTTTTCAGTTTGTAGAACCTTTTCGATTATTCCTTGCGAATCATATTCTTTCAAAATTTCAGAATATTGAGTGAACAGAGTTGGGTCACGAATGAATCTTTTTGTTAAAGATTTAGCATGCTTTTCTGCTACGTAAAAAGTATCCTTCAATTCTTGTTTATCCTTTTTCCAGGGAAAACCAACTTCATAACGGGTACTACTGAAACGTACTAAAGTCTTAAAATATTGCATGGCTTGCTTATCTTGATCACAGTTCGGTTCGTCTTTTTTGCCTAATGACTCTAGTTCCCAAAATTTTGTTACACTTCTATCAACCTTATCTTGGAGGAAATTGCAATAGTAATGATTTGATTGTTCGTTTTGAATAGAACCTGTTACAATATAACCAAACACAGAGTCTTGAAACAGAGTCTTGCATTGTCACGTAATTTTATTTGTTTACTTTTTAATAATTCATAAAATATTTCCCCTCCAAGAAGAATGTCAATACGTTTGGGAATATTAAATTCCGCATCTGCATAAATTATATTTTTTGGAAAATTTATTTTTGTGATATCAAACGGTTCTGCAGGAACACATCCTGTTATTTCAGGCATAAGAGAAAGTTTTCTTTTGAATGATCCACTTTCGTTCGAAATTTCAGTGATCACTCTTTCTCTTACTGCAGTACAAGCACCGTTGACACCCACAATTTTTGCGTTTATATTTTCTTTTTCCAATCTTAAAAAATTCGCGGCTTCGAAGCTACATAGGCACTGTTGACTCCCGCTGTCTAGAATCGCATTCCACAGGAGCCAGTTGCCTCCTTAACTTTGAACTTTGACCTTTGCGGAGGAAAGTAAAACTGATATGTTCTTAACTGTGGTGTACAAATACGAAGCTACGGTTGAAGAAAATTTTACAAGTGGTGAATCGTTCGTCGGCGTAGTAGTGGGGTTCGTAGTGAATATTGCTGCACTGGAGCACCTAACCCATTTGGGTCTACATCTCCATATCTGGAAGTTAAGCCTGATAAAAATTGTATCTATGCCCATGTTTAAAAAGTTGGATGCTTCATTTATAAATGTAATTAAGCAGATAAAAGTAATTAAGTAGATAATATTTATAATAAATAATAAAATAAATTATAAGTATAAGTTCATGAAGTTAAATTTTAAATAACAGAATTAAGAGTTAGCGTAAATAATCCCAGATGAACTCTGCAGGGAGCGAACTGGAAGATTCCCGTTCATTTGGTATGATTCTAAACGGGGTTTACTTGCGTTACAAAGAAGTGAATTATGGTTTGCATTGCACCACTTGCATTTTTTGTTTAGTTTTAAACAGTTCTTAATAAGTTGATGACAGAGACAATTAAAACACAGATTAAGAGATCTCACTCGATTGTTCTTATCTTGAATAGACATATCATGAATTTTTTTACATTTAAAAACTGGGTGTAGTTCTGATACACATAGAGGGTAATTTTTTTATCACTTTTTACAACAAACGTTTTGAATTTGAGAGGATTTTCGTTCTTTTGTTTCAACAAGGAATTTCTCTTCACCGTTTTCTAAAGCATAGCTTCTTTTAATTAAAAAGTTTAAAAATTTATCCCATTCAGACAAATCATTGGAATGTAATTCCATTTCAATTTGTTTACGAGATTCATCGTCTAGACGTTGGGTGATTACAAAAATTAGCATTGATTCACACAAAGCGTTAGGTTCTAATTATAATTGTTTTAAAGCTCTAAGATGACTCTGAATGGAGTCAATAAAATTTCTAAGGTGAAATGCAAATTCAAATTTTATTTTGTTAGGAATCAACAGTTCAGCAATGTGACTATTAACGATTAATCTTTTGTTTTCATATCTTCGTTTTAAGGCGTCGCATAAAGTACGTATGAATCATTAACTGTTTGCAACTGTTTTGTATTGCCTTTGAGAGCAGATTGTAAATAATACAATTTCTGTGAATCCGATAAACAAGCATTATCATCAGTTAGTGTTACAAACTGAGATTTATATTGTAACCAATCAACATATTGTCCCGAAAATTCAGGTAAATTAATAAATGGCAGTTTTACGTTACAATTAGCAAAAACATTGTTTACAGATAATCTAGAGGTATTCCATTTAAAAGATTCAAGTAAAGTATTGAGAGTCACCTCTAAATTATTTGCGTCTTCCTCCATTTTATCCAAACTGTTTTCAAAATTAGGAAGTTCTTCATCCGAAAGTGTACTGTAACTTTCGTTTCGTAAAACGTCTACTTTCGCTTTTACCTGGGAAAGCGATGCTAGTTTATTTTTTAGTTCCACTTGATTCAATGGAGAATCTGCACTTTCTAAAGAGTTTTTAATCCGAGTAATTTAACCGAGCAAATATGATTCTCTTCTGCTCAACACGGTGAGCTCTGATAGTTCTTTTGGAGCTGTGACGTCATAGCTTGTAAACATATTTTGTTGTTTGTTACTGTATTCTTGGAAATGATATACTCCACTTGAATGACGTCATTTCCCTTTGCAACAGCGGAAACTTTTACTCTGCTCGAGACGCCAGACAATTTCGCAGTCGAGACGTTGTCTTTGGTGAGAGCAGAGCTCTGTAGTTGAATGCTGGTTATGAAGATGTTAATAAATGATTTTGTTATTAAATATTGATGCCTCGAAATATTATTTTTGCCACTACGCCACAGAGCCATGTTATCAATTTTCGTTTCTATGGCTAGTACGACTACAAATGTTAGTGAAAGGGTTAAATGAATAGACTTTGAGTTATTTGAAACTTATCTATTCAAACAAAGAGCTGTGGACTGTATACTAAAAATGAATATTTATTAGAGTGACGGTTGTTACGTCGCGCTCCTTGGCTGATGTCTGCAGGAATAATGAAACACAAATTGTAAACAAGAATATAACTGCTAGCACCATCTGCACACGCGGGTCATAACAAAAGTCAATGAACTAAATTTACAGTTTCCCGTGATATATATCATAAACAGACTGGCGTGCTCTGCGTTAGCAAAGGATTTCCCTATATGCTAGTTGTATATATCTTGTAAATCCATTTTATTTCGATTAATATATTTAATATTATCATATTTCTTACGTTATTCCGTTATTTATATTCAGTAGGAAATAATATGAGTATATTTTTATGTACCTATTCTCGTTTAATTGTGTGTGTTATATGTGTGAACAATATAATTTAAGAATAAAAATAACTCAGTATCAAAACTAGCGCTCGAGTAGTAATATAATCTCATAGTACAAATACTATTGAGTATGTAGTTTCGCTTTGCTCAATAACAAGCTGAACATTTTATTTGACGATGTGCTAAAAGTGGCCAAGAATAATTTACCACCAATCGTTTCATCGATGCCAGATAAAAGTAACTGGGGAATCTTTACTTAGAGGGGTTGAAGATTTTGTCACCGAGCTTGACACAGGACCAGTGCGCATACTAATTAGTTTAACATTAATCAAAATATTCATTTTATTTAATTGCTATCAACATTCATTATAATTACAATTTTAAAAATATATAAATTTCTCTCTTTTTTTTTAATTTGAAGATTTGCTTTCCTGTGTTATCTGGTTAGTCATTTTCTGCTTGAAAGCTATTATATTATTCCCTCAAAATTAAAAATGGGTCCTCATTTTAGCAATTATTAATGATTTATAGCTTTTCACCAATTTGGACGTTGGATTACCCAATTTTTTTTGTAGAAACTCACCCTTACTTAGATAGACCCACATGTTGCCTCTAGTGCGAGGTTAATAAAAAATAAAATAAACTGGATGGATCCAGTTTGGATAGAACAGGAATTTACCGGACAGAACAGGTTTAAGCTAGATAGAACAGGAATTTCCTTATTTGTAACCGTGACCATTAATCTCCTGTTTTATGATAAAGTGCATACGCGTAGGTTGATATTTTTACCGGAACATTTTAGTCTTGCAGCTTTTAATCTATTGTTAACCTAATTTAGGATACGTTGTTGGACCAACATAGGAGAAGATGAAGATCTTGTGTGTCGTACTAATGGCAGGTTAGTATTAATTGTCATCTATGTAATTATGAATAATAATGTTTTGAACAGAGAAGAAATGTTTCACTCAACAAGTATTCTTTTCAATTCTACCAATTTTCATGAATTCTTTTGTTTGGAATTTTTGACTCGATCGTTCATTTATACCATTGTGAGTGGAAGGAAATCTGGAATACTTAATTTAAGGAAAATGATGCTTACCCTATTATCTCAGTATTAACAAGAAATTGGAATTATAACTCAGTAATGATAACAAGAAATGGGTTGAAATGCTATTCAGTCAAAATATTTTGATGAGAGTTGTGTGAATATAAACAATCTTGTTGTGAATACTGTTTTGAACGAAAATAGTTTTGTGTTTAGCAAATTAATTTGAGCATTTGTTATCCAAATACTGATTAAACCCCGGATAAATTTAAAATCTTGATGAAATGGAGTATTTCATTTAACAAGAATAATGTATCGGTATTTTGTATATTTCGACTCCCGTAGCATTTTCCCCAAGAAATCTCTCAATGATAAAAAAATAATTCCTTTTAATTGAAAATATAAGAGTAAAACGTTTTATTTTGAATATATATCCGGTTGGAATGCAGTTTATCACTTTATGCTCTTAAAAATAAAATTTCCTTGTAAACTAATGCTTCTTTTCCATTAATTTTTTTACTAGTAAAAATAAATCATTCATATACAAAAATTGTTTGGCTTTCATTAATTATGAAACATATAGAAAAATGTGATTATTATTTTTAATTTTTTTCCATAGTAGCATTATCGTTCATATTGGAAAAATTTGTAACTTGTTTTGACTTGTAATGTGATTAAATGCACACTTCAAAATTACTAGTGGTGAAAAATTACATGAAATTAAAAAAAAAAAAAATTGTGGTAGCTCATCCACCCTCCTTGCTTGTTCAAAAGAATAAAGGATTTTCATAAATAAATGATATATTGGAATTTTTTTTTCGATAATTTATTATGACTTTTATTAATGGACTCTGTGAAATAAACAAATGCATCAAATTGATTACACTATTCTGCATTGAGGAAAATTCTTCTATTGTAGAGGATATTTTGAAGATTTATGATGGAATTTGCAAAATGGTAAATCTACATAAGTAAGTTTACTCATGTGCAACCTAATATTTGAACACATTTTCAAGATGTAAGAAGTATTGTGAAGTTTTAATTATAACTAAATAATATTTCAGGTGAAATTTATTCTTTTTTTAATTAATTGATACTTTCTTGTTTTAGCGGCATTCATCAAATTCCGATTACACCAAGTTGTTGACAAATTTGTGAAGCCAATCTTGCAATACAACATACCTAGGTGGGAGTAACTTCAATACTGCCCACCTGCCAAACTTGATGCCATTTTTTTGGTGGCAAACTGCTCAAAGTTTTGAAAAAGGTTTACAATGAAAATTTCCAACGAAATTCTGTGTTCAAAAAATGGTGGACATCTTTTTTCCACCAGAAATGGTAGATAATAGAATATATATATATATGACTTATCCATGATTTTAAGGGAAATGGAACTAAAAGAAAATGTTAACGGATTTTCCAAATTGATATAATATGTAATGAAAGTGTTTACGTAAAAACTATTGTAATGCTTGATTAGGTATATACATTGTTTGTTTAAACATTGTTTAAGGATACTAGTACATGAGGATGAAAATAAAATGCCAAATTTAAGATTCTTTTTTTGTGATATTTGTTTTAAAAATTATTCGTACAACTTAAGAATTTTGTGTGACTGATAATATTTCAATCATTTTATTAAGGTCTAAAAGTTTTCCTTTCCCTTTGAGTTGAATATGGGCATGATTTTCAGATATATTTGCATTTAGGTACCATTTTTAAAAAATATTTCGTATATTTATAGAAAATATATTACTATAGAAAATATTGCTTAAAATATAGTGAACCTAATTTTTTAATGATAGTACTGTATATTTTCTTTAAAACAAAAAAAAAAAAGAATTTCATAATTTTGGAAATTATAATTTTTTTAACCTCATGAAAAATTATTTTTTGAAACTTGGGTATTGCTTAGAGTGCCATTTGGGGATGGGTAACCACAAATTGTCATTTATCACCATATATTGTGATATTTTTTGGTGAAAATTTAGGTGAGCATTTCTAAAGGCTAGTCTCTTGGCGATTCATAGTTGAGCATTGCTATAACAGGAAAGTACCAATTAATGATTATGTATATAATGTAATAAATTACAACAATCAATATTGTTTTGTTTGGCTTCAGGAAGTCATACATTGAAATATCTAATTGTAATGAAGTTTAAATTATTATTCTAGGGCTATCGTAAAGTTTTGGTTGTAACTAAAACTCATGAAGGTGAAAACTTAATTTTTATTTATTATTATGACTTTTCTACACAATCTTTTTTTAGTTATACAAAATAAATTTATGTACATATATTGGTCATTTCTTTGAAATAATTAAAACTATACAATACTTTCTAATGTATGTTATGTTCAGTAATTATTTGCCAGATTTAGAAAACCAATTTTGAAATTTCTGGACATTTAAGTGTAGATTTTAACAATTTCATTTAGGGTATTTTGACAGTATTCACCTTTTTTTTTTAGTCTAGGTTTTTTTTTTTTAATTAATTTCTACAATTTACTCTAGAATAAAATTTCTTGGAACATATTTTCAATGCAAGAGTGAATGAAGTTTTAATACGCAAAAGTTTTGTTTATTTTTGTTGTAATCAGAAACTTGAAATTTTTAAATATAGCACTCAAAAGGAATGACTTGTTTGTTGAGAAGCAAATTTAGTTATTTCACTTTATTGGCTTAATATCTTTAAGAAATTAATTCTTGCACATAAATTCTGCTTAAAATGGCTACATTTTCATAGAAATCTGTGGGTTGTGCAATCAAGTTTATACAGGTGTCTATGTTTAATTATCAGCTTGTTTTTAAATATAAACTGTTTTTATGTTTTAAAAAAAAGAAATCCTGTAGAAAGTTTTTTCTAATATATAAAAATAGTAGAAAAGACTTTCTTTTTTTATAAGAGAGCCTGTACCTTAATCTATTATTCAACATACCTCCTCTATTAAGGTATGTGTCATAACAAGCAACTAACTTCTGTATTCCATCCTCATAGTAGCTTGAAGATCTAACAACTGTTGCAAGGTTGTTTGGACATCATAGTTGTCATCATGGCTCTGATGCCTGAATGTTCCTTTCTGAAGTGGGATTATATTCATTAATTCTTCAATTTTTCTTCATGATAATTTGATATAAGTTATTAATTCAGAGGACTTAAATTTCATTGCAGTTATTATCAAAGAGCAGTATTAAGATGTTAAAATACATTTTTTAATTCAGATAGAAAGTTTATTCTCTCTCTCCCTTTTTTTTGTAGTTCTTTTTGAACAGTTTTTGACATCATTTTTCTTTGTAATCTTCTCCATTTTAATTGAAAATGAAATTATTAATAGATAATAATGAAACAAATTTATGTTCATTATATTAAATGAAATAGATTTTATGTTTTCATTAAACAACTTAAAAACAAAACTTAAGTTCAATTCTTAATTTTGGAGTGTGGAAAATTTTAGTGAAACTTTTACTCCAAATTGATTTACATATATACCATTAGGCATTCTATTTTAGGAGAAGGTTGTGCCAGCTCGGGTAATATCCTTGTCACTTGACCAAGGTTCAAAATTAGAGGCCCGTCGCCAATAGCCCTTGTGTTGCTTCTTGTGCGATGTTAATAAAAGCTAAACTAGGCATTCTTATTTTTTATATTAAATTTTAAATAAAGAATTTTTAATGATTTGAACTATTTTTTACTTTTATTGAAAACGTGAACAATTTATTTTTATTTTAGAAACGAGGATATCGCAAATCTTGTATAATGTAGCCTAACACAGAAATTATTTGTAGACATTAATTTTCTGATATTAATTGCAAAATATCTTAACCTCTAACATTGTAGAAAGTAGCTCAAGTGATCCTTTCTCACCATATATTCTTTTTCCTATCCTCTTGTTTCCATTTATTTTCTTGTGAACATTTTTATGCTTTTTATTCTTTATTTATTGTTTTATTTATTTACTTATTATTTTTTTTTCAGAAATTGCTTTGATTTATAATGATGTTATTCCAATACGAATGGAGTGATTTGTCTTTGAAAAAAGTTTCTTTGGTGCTACACAGTAAACTATTGGCCATGGCAAACAATTTTGAACAAAATGCAAAATACGATGGCAACTCGGAAATGGTATACCGTACTCTTAACTCCCACACTATTCAACAAGAATGATTTGAGCTAAATTTCAATATAGCATGCGGTTGAACCCTTCATTACCAGGCCCTGAACCATTAGCCACTAATTATTCATCTACCAAATAACTCAGTTCCTTTTAAGTTGCATGGTAGACATATAATATACTTCAGCTGATACTTTAAATACATATCCATATAAGAGACTTATGGTCTATTGTTCTGGTGTTATAAATATCTATAATTTATGTAGGGTGATAAGTGTTCATTTGTTTTATTAAGTTCGAGAGTTTATATTTTTTGTGTAATGATCTTTTGAATTTTAATTCATGGGCATCAGAATTATTAATTCCATTTGCAATGGGCTGCTAAATGTAGTTATAATTATATTCTATATGCACTATGATTATGATTAATTGCATCCATAAATTTGTATTTTTACATTTTGTAACATGGGTTATTTGCGATATGTCTCTATGACTAACATCTGAAATTTCTTTCTTATTTGATATTAGTTTCCTCCTTCTTCCCAATCAAGTGGAATGAGATGCAAATTAAGTAAACTTCAGAAGAGGAGTGATTAGATCTAATCAAATTGTATAAAAGCAACTGAGAATTTAATTGAGGGGAATTAAGATTATGATAATAAGAATTTCTATGTAATGTGCACAGAAGTATTCAGGTATGTGTAGTGGATTTGGTTCAAATTAGAACTTGATGCTTTCAGAGCAACTGCAAGAGGTTCTCGCAATCATATTCCAGTAAGCATATTATTCGATAGATTATTAAAATTGTTTGTACTTGCAGAGAGGAACTTAATTTTGAAGAGCACCCCTTCCCCTTATTTAAGGTGTATATAGATATTTTGGTTGGAAATGACTTTTAATTAATTGATCTGTCCCAGAACTTGAAGTTGAAATTTTGATTTTGTGATTAGCCTTGAGATGATAGACAAGACTGTGGTATAAGGATATTGTTATAATTGTATGAATCTTTTTATGGTTGGGTTTACAGTTGCTTTGAAAACCTGTAGGAATAATAAAACAATTTTGAAATACATGGATAGCTAAGATTTTGAAGGGTTCACTTAATATATATGTTAAAAACTAATCATTTTTACATTTTCAACAATGCACGATAAAACTAATTTTAGCGTATTTTTCTTTCCATATTCAATTCAACTTAACTGAAATATAGAAATAATTTTGTTTTTCTGTTTAATTTAATGAATTTCTATTCTAGTTAAACATTCATGAGAAATAATGTTAATAATTCAGGTTGGAATGCAGTTTAGCACAACCACCCTTGGCGACAGAAATTATTTGGCAATATTTTGCCAAATGTGGCTACCCTGTTTTCTCTTCACTGTGGTGGCTTTAGACGGGGAAACCCTTTCGATTTTGATTTATCTGTTTACCACTCTATGGATATTTTGGCTCTTACGCCTTTAAAAACCACTATCACACACTCTCTCGCTTAGCTCTCTCTGGATGTTATTTTTTTTTTAGCCAATCTCGGTAAGTAGTTTTTTGTTATGTAATTTATTTAGCCAATTACATTCAGTAGATTTTAGTGCTTCCATCTCGAAACCAAAAATTTGCATTTTTTAGCATTTTTCAATGTTTCTTTTTGGGTTTCGTTAATTAAGTTAAACTTTTTTAACCAATTAGAGGTTATGCTTTTTGGCACTTCTATTGCTAAACTTAAGACTTCTCAGAGTTTCTAGAATATACTGAATTGTCCGTAATTGTGTTTCTAAACTTGTTGAATTCTACAGTATTTCACTAATCCTGTGCTTGTGTGGTTTGAGTATTATTAGTGCTACCGTTGTGCATGTTTAAAATTCTCTGATGGATTTTTACTCCGCTTCTGTTATTGGATATCTTCAGCTAATTGATTTATGTTTCTGTGTTTCATAATCCTCCGTATTTTTTCCTTAGTACAAGTTATTTCAAAGGTTGCCAATTCGAGTTCGAAAAAGGTGAGTGAATGTACTTAAATATTTTTGTCTGATTTGCAAAAGGAAGGAAAGCTTGTTCTTGAATGGTTTATGAAATTAGGTTTAATTTCATCCACCTATGAATGTCCTAAATGAGGGATAAAATGAGGTTGTGTAAAAGTAGTGCAATTGATGGTTTTGAATGGCGTAGCAAGAAAGCATAAAATTCACATTTTTGCAAGCCTTTATTGCCTTGTATCCAGTAAAACTAAAGACTGCCCTGAAATTTAGATAAGTAAGAAATTTCTTTCTTTTCCACTTCACGGACTTAAGGTTACGGCAAAAAAATTGCCAAATTTAACGATTTTTCAAATCTCGCTAAGTGATTGTTCTAAACTGCATTTGCACGAAAATTCATACCAATAAGCATCTTTTTTTGTATTGATATAGATTTTTTATGTTCAACAATTTCAATTCGTGCTGTTCAGTATAAATCAGACATTTATCACTTTATGGAAAATTCAGCAAAATCATCTCGTATGCTACTTACAATAGAAAATTATAATGAAATAGTATATCATATTGATTACTGCACAGAAGTTTTCATAGAATACTTTTAAATATATTCAATGTATTATATAATTGCACAAAGCATGCAAGCATCAATGGAGCTTAGGTAAAACATTCATCAACAGAACAAGAGTTCCAAGGTTCAAAACCCAGTGTGGACAAAATTGAAAATTCATGTAAAATTTTTGTTTTATTTGTCTGTATTTTTCTTTATATATAATTTCTAAAACTTTCCAGAATATTCTGTCATTTCCAGAGTAGCATTCTGGAATATTCTACCATAAGATATATAGCCATGTATTCTCAGTCTGAGGGAATTCTCAGCCAAGTGTAGCTGTTCTTAGTTTGTTTATAAATCCATATTAAATTATCAACTCGATTTAATTTGAAAGTAAATTTAGTAAAACATGCTATTATTTACATAATGTAAAAACCATTTCAAAATTTTATTAAAGTAAAACAAAATTAGGATAGATACAACTGGATATTAAAGAGGATCAAAAGTCTCTCATAAGGAGGGAGGGGGTTAAAATGTTGCAAGTATAATACTAAAAAAATGTATAGGAATCATGTAATAAAATCATATCTAAATCCAATAAAATGTAAAAATTAAGAAGTATAGATGTAACTGGATATGAAAAAAGATTAACAGTCTCTTAAAATGGGAAGAAAAACAAGTTTAAATTGTAAGTATAATAAAAAACAATGTACACAAATATACAAAATAAAATCCAATAGTAAATTGCCCCAAAATAAATAAATTTTTATCTTATTTAAAATGAATTAAAACCAATAAATTATATTGCAAAAAAAAAAAAAATTCATGTGTGGCTAAAATTATCAAAACCAACAAAGCATTACTGAAGACAGAATAAATTAAGACATAGATGTCAATAAAGGAGACAAAAATAATTATTTATGCTATCTCAAGCTTTGTACTGAGAAATGCATGTTTTTACTATTATGTATGTAGATCCAACCTATCATACTCCAGATATTATTTTAAATAAAAAAGTAAAAAATAAATACAAACTCTTATTAAAAGAATAATCAAAATTCATTTTTGTGAATTTCGAATAATCCTTTAAAACAAAGTATACATATTAATTCACATTTTAAAAACCTTTTAATTTTAAGAAGAGTAATAAAATCCTTTCCTATTTTATCAGTGTGATATACATAAACTACAAATCCAATACGGCTCATGTTGCATAATAGCTCATTTAACAATTTGATTGATTTTATGAAATGAAGAAAATCTATAATGCCATGAAAACAATTTAAAATATATCTGTGTTAAAAAAAAAATTATGTGCTAAATAAAGTTTCTTGTGAAAACATCGTTCACGAAGCAAGAAATTGATAGTTAATCCAGTTGCCATATATCAGCTAAGAATTAAATGGACTTTTTTTGATTATCTTGAAATGAAAATTAATAACACAATTATGTTCAAGTGTAGGGAGATATCCATATGAAATTGAATAAGACATTTTTTTAAAATTAACATGTAAACAAAGAAATTCATTCATAGCTAAAATTATAAGAATGTAAAATCGTAATTGAACATTTATAAATATTTGAACAAAACCAAAAAGTTCTTTGCGAAGAACAGATTTAGCCATCCAAAGTGTGCTTTTTTTATTTTTTTTATAATTATTAAATATAGAATTTAAAATAAACGATGAAATATCGATAAATGGACAAAAGTAGACTTTTCCGACATTAAAATTAAAGGAAACTATAAATTATTAAATTGAATATATTTAAGATAAATGTAATCACACAAAACTAAAGCAAACTATAAAAAATTGAAAGCTGCTTCGGTATCCGTAACCTGCGCTGGAAGTGCAGATTTTTACGTGGGTTGTCCGTAGTTGAGAACTGGTGAGCTGAACGTCCCTGATATAACTGATTGTTTTTAAAAGTGCTGTTTTGTTCCAGTATCTGTGTCTAATCTGTATAAGTCAAGTCTTCCGTTTGTGCTGTTATTGTCAAAGCCCCTCTACCTGTGTATTGTCTTCAAGATTTGCAAACAAAGTGCCATTTATAGTTGGACTTCCAGCGTTACAATATTATATTGTAACGCACCACGAACTTCGTTTTGATTCTGTGTTGACGCAGCGATAAAGGATTTTTTCCATAAAGAAGTATTTTATTAACAAATTCAAGGCATTCTCTTACTAAGATAGCACATATATATGGTGGCGAGACTTTACAAAGGAACATAGGGCAGCACGTTTCACATGGCAATGCAAGATAAACAGATCCCCTGGTCTCAAAACGTCAAATATCTTGGCGTCAATTCTTGATAAACGTCTCACTTTTGCACAACATATTAAACACATCCAAGGAAAATTCCGACTAGCCGCGAATAAACTTATCCCATTAATTCGTCGGAATTCAACGTTACCAATTAAATATAAGTTGCTTGTCTATGCAGTGTACCTGCGACCAATCATTACCTACGCTTGTCCAATCTGGAACTCAAATGCATCACAACAAAATCGAAATTCTTCGAAATAATATTAGAATGATTGCACATGCAAGATGGTTTATGCGAAACGAAGACATAAGAACCTCTCTTAATATCCCCAAATTACATTAACTCAATAGCCGAAACTTTCAAAAATAATTTATTAAAACACTCTAACCCCTCCATTCAAGAAACTAGCAGAAGCTTCAACTAAAAATCCCATAGACCTTAACGACCTTTCTCAGCACCCAATAGGAAAGCTCCCTCGGAAGAGCACAGAGACTTCCAAAGCCAAATTTTACATTCCAATTCCAGAACTGAGAAGCTGCTTCCTGATTGGACAAGCACGATCACCCTGTTTTCCCCCACCCCCATAGTCATTGATCGCTCTACTTCATGATTCATAAACTAGCCACTTATTTTTTAACATTTTCTTTAAATCACTTAAAACAAGATAAATTATTTATTTAATTTTATTCACTCTTATTTCAATTTAATAAGCACCCAATTAAACATGGGCATAGATATAAATCAGGTTTAACTCGGATATGGAGATTGACCCCCATTCGGGCTAGGTGCTCCAGTGAAGTTGATTCATTACGAGGGAAACGTAAGAAAGATAAAAACTTTGCATCAGCTTTGATACTGCCTGAAGCTCGGAATAGAGTACCATTAGAGTCGAATTAGCAAAGTGAAGACGAAGGCTGAAGTTAACAAGCGCACAATGGGTTGGAAAATTTATTAGTACAAAAGTGAATTAGAAAAAAGCTTTATTCTCAAATAGGACAAGATGAACACAGCTGTCAAGACTGGGATATGTTAGCAGCACTTATAATAAAGTTCAGCAAGTAACTAAACCAAATATCTTAAAATTGAAGCTAGAATTAATAAAGTAGGAAATAAAATCGCTAAATGGAATGATGTCCACCATAAGTAAGAAGAAAAATCGTAACTGAAAGAGGGTAATAACATAAACATAACAAAGACGAAAAATGTAAAAACACGAAATATAAAACAAAAATACTACAACAGACTTCAAACTGTACTGTAGGGATTTTCTAGAATTGCAGGATCCACTGCCTATATTCGGAGGATGTTATAAAACATCGAAATAAAAATAGGAACTAAAAATGAAAATGCAGTGATAATTCGGTTCGTAATTAGAGGAAATATATATATATATTTTGAAAAAGAAATTAAATATGATGTAAAAAAGGATTATAAGAGGAAGGAAACTTGCAGAAAAACACATTGAAAATGCTAAATTTCCTCACACATTAAAAAAAAAGGATTGTAAACAAAATTATTAAATAATGAAGTGGGAAAAAATACATTTTTTTAAAAAAAGATGTATTTCTATCACTAAGGGGGGGAAGGCCAAGAGATATATTTTATATTGAAAATAGCTTTCATTAAAATTATATATTCAGCAAGCAAACGTGTGAAATTTGTCAAATATAAATGCAAGATAACTTGTTAACAAGTCTTGCGTTAAGTAGAATATAATTATAAATGTTTCTTAGATAGGCTCATATAACTATTCCAATAAGATATTTGAATCACAAAGAGAAAGTTATACCTCTCAATTTTTTTTCAAAAAATTTTATTTTCTTCTGACTTTTTAAATTAATTTCTAAGCATTCATATTCAATTATGTTTCTAATAGTTTGCAATAATTTTGAATAAATAGGGCTAGATAAGTATGTTTCGTGTTCTTTATTATATTCTCTTATTAGGGAGGAAAAAAATATCACATCATCAATATTTTAAAAATAGTAAAAACATAATGCAATTGTATTCAAAATAAAGCTCGAATATATATATTATCATGATTATTACTAGCTGACCCACCGTGTTATATTCAATAATTTGTCTCTAAAATTTATTGTTAAGTCAATTTAGCTACTAAAAAGCTAAATATTTTTTTTACTATACAAAATAGTTCAATGAAATTTCTTATAACTATTCTTAAGATCTTCAAAATCTCAAATGTATGTAGAGAAAATATATTTTATTTTCAGCACACAATTAACTATATACTATTTTTCATAACTGCTATTTTATTAAAGGTATTAATAACACTTTGCAAAAACTTTTAAAGTTTTAGCATTTAAAATTATTACATATTAGATCCATTAGTAACAGTACGGATACTTATGACATTTTGGTGTTAAAAATATGAGGTAATTTCGCATATATATATATTTCTCTTGTACATTTCACTCCAATATGGTTCGGAAAAAAACCTTGTTTATAACCGCCAAACTTTTGAGTTATTGATTGACTGTGAAAACCAAAGAATTCACAACAAAATATTTTTCCAAGCAATTATGAGATTTAATAATTATTGCAGTTTCTTACTTCAATGAATAAATCCAAGACTATTTAAATTCCAATGGTGGTTCTCGGTGAATAAAAAAAAAAATCTGATTTACACCTGTAGAGGGCGCTGAGTATTCCAAGGTATTTGGTACTTTGGAATTTTTGGCTGGAATTTCCCACTGAGGCGATAATTATACCTCTTTGGTCAATCGGGATAATGGGGAGGAAATGGTATGGTACCATGGTATTTTATAGTTTAAAAGTTGAAACATTTTCAGAAAAATTGTATTCAAGGAACACAGCTTTTTTTTTTTATTATTATTATTTGAAGGAGGAGTTGCGGATAGAAAGTTTCTTATCTCCTCGTAAAAAGAAATTTTAAAGGAAGAGAGGATTGTGAAAAGTGTTGAAGATTAAAGACGTAAACTTCAATACTTAGCAATCTTCTCTCACTCTCATTTATTTTATAAGGAAAATATTAATGATAGTTGTAAAAAATAAATAATTGAGCATAAGTTATAGGGAATAAAAAGAATGTGTTGAAAAGTTGCCAAGCATCTATCAACAGATACTAAATATTTTTCGAAGATGTCCACATTTAAATTATAATAATTATTAAACAGTTTACATGAATATTTAATGAACACTAAATTTGCATATTTTTTATCATGTCAAAACTAAAATAACTGTACACATAAATTTTATTTCTACTAAATGGATATATAACGATAAAACTTTGTGCTCTATTAATCATAATTGTTCCCTAAAATTAAATTTTATGAAAGTAACTCCAAATTATTTCAGAAGAAATAAAATATGAGTAATTGGGAAGTAACTGTGTATCTTTTTCAGTCAAATTTACTTATGAAAAAGTTCCTCTCCCCTACAAAAATTGGGGTTCAATATAAATTTTTGTTGTTTGCTTCATTTAGCTTTATTGACTTAGTAGTTTTGGAATACATATATCCACATAATTATACATTATTGTGATAATGCATGTAGGAAAGAAAAGTTTCTGGTCAGTAAGGTGAAACTTTTATCTTTTTTAGTTATGAAATTTTTATCTTGCTTTGTCCTTTTCTTGTTCATATTTCTTTTTAAATTGAAATATAAAAATATTTCTTTCCGAATGCTACGCTTTTAAAGTGAGGCCACAGTACCAGAGAAAGCTCCTTCATTTTTTTAAAACAAATATATACATATTTTTATTTAGACCTGTTGAAGAAGAATGGGCAAATAATATTGATGTGAATAAGAAATTGATAATTTTTTTTTGTTCATTGAACAATTCGATTGATTGTTTATTACCGTAGCAAGTAGAAGCAACGTTAGGATTTTAGGCGACACCTAAGTTTGCACATCCCTCTCCAAAATTTTACTCCACGCCAATTGAAGGACTTGGAATCTCAACAGATTTAATGTGCATCATCTCCTCTACACAGCGGGTCATTAGTGGCATCAGGACTCGAACACACGATATGACGGAAATAACCCCAGCCGCAAGCTCGCGACCATGACTCGGTGTTAGACATTTCACACGAGAATGGCAGTTTGAACAGAAATAGAAGGCATGAAATATCCTTAAAAATTGGAGTTGATTTAATGCGAGAGAATGGAATCTCACTGGATTTCAATGCAAAAATTTTTATCATATCCTGTGTAGATATAAAATGAAGCAACGATGAAAAAAAATAACAAGCAAAAGAAACCAATAATTTTAAAGAATATAACAGATAAGATAAAGACAACGAATATTTTTGAGGAGTTAGAAATTTCTTCTCATGATCTCCACAACACGTTACAATATAAATTGAAGTATGATCTGAATGTATTGAAAAAATAAGTACCAGCTAAACTTTTAAATTCAGCTTAAGTAACAATATTTTATAAATAACTATTCTAGTGGTTCTAATGCTTAAATTTTGTGAGATGCCTAATTCATTTTAAAAAATAATAAGTTAAATTAAAAAAGTATCACTCTTTTGTTAGAATAAACAAATGGGCCGCGGTAGCCTAGTGGTCAAGGTCGTGGACTAGCGGCCGGCGGTTTTCGTTCAGTCGCAGGTTCGACCCTTGGCCGCCAAAGACCCGCCGTGTAGCCGGGGCTGATGCACGTTAAATCTGTTTGGGGCCCAAAGTCCTCCCGAAGGCGTGGTGTGGATGTTAGGAGAGGAGGGTGCCATCTCAGGTGTCGTCATCGTCTCTTGACCGTGGTTCAAAATTACGAGGTCCATCGCCAATAGCCCTCGTGTTGCTTCTAGTGCGACGTTAATAAAAAACTAAACTAGAATAAACAAATTAATTCAGTGCATCATAGTGACTAGATTAAAATTTAACATTTTATGCTTTTAAAAATAGTAATTTGCAATTTTGTTGTATTTTTTAAGCGATAAAGTAAGTTTAAATAACTTTTAATTGATTTCGGAGAAGTTCAATATTAATTTAATTTAGGTTCTCTTTTTTCATTTCACAAAATCAAAAAAATATTCCTTATCATCTTTTCAATAACACAAATGTACCGTTACACACAAATAAATTTTTATAAACACATAAAATATTCCCAAACCGGAGAGGTTATTAGTGGTCAGTTCGTAAGTTTCGCGGGTACGCCTCTGTGAATAATAAAGCTTTCTCCATTATTTACCATTTGTCACAATTTGCAAGTTGCTATATTTTAATTTGGCGATTTCATTTCAGAAAGTACCTGTAAATGTTAGCCAAAAATAAGCATTCCTTGCTAAGAGTACGTTTGTCAGAACAAAAATATGCTGGCGCCATCTGTTGCAAACAGTCTGAACTACGTCAATAATTAATAAAAAATGAATTTGAAATCTTAAAAAAATGATTAATAAAGACATAAAACAATATTTTGGCTACACTATTGGATAGAGAGACGCGTATATTTCCAACTCATTGAATTCTACTTGAATCAATAATTTTTTTTTTTGTAGAAAATGTGTTCGAGCATTTCGTCTCTCCTATACTTTATAGAAAATTGAATATCGATTTTACTTAAAGCCAAAAAATTGCATATTATTTTTCAAAAAATAAAAATTCTAAGAATGCTCTTTAATAAATAATTATATAAGTTATATCCATAGCATTTTATATTAATATTGAAGCATTTCTTCTACCTAAAAATATGTTCGAACTTTGGGCCCTGTTCTTTAACATTAGCAGATGACAGTCTCAAAAGAAACTGTTCTAAAATATGAAGTTTCATCTGCTAATTAAATTTTAAATTAAAACAAAACAAAAAATTGTTAAAATCCTTTTATATAAAACAATATCGAAGAGTACTATCACTAAAAATAGTGAAAATTATACCCACAGACACACGCATATATATATTTATATATATATATAATTCGTCTCAATCATTTTTGAATTTTTAATAATAAAATTAATAGAATAACTTGCTTTCTTGAAATGAGTGACAAGGATTTTATAATTAATAATTTTTTAGTTTATTACAACTTACTAAATTATCATTTCTGTTAATATAATTAATAATATTTCTAAAAATTGAAATACTTAAAAAGATACTCTAGAAAGGAGTCTTATTAATATGATATTTAAAACTGTCTGTCTTGTTAAAAATGTTGCTAACAATTCTTATTTGTATAATTTTCAATCGCGGGTCTAAATATACAGTTTCATATTTACTATTATCGGTTTGAACGTTTATTTTCAAAAGGCTTATTGTAATTATAAGAAAAGAACAAGTAAATAGTTAATATATTTATAAATAATAAACTTATTTCTCTTAATATAATATGCTATAAATATTTCCCATGTTATTAAAATTATAAATTAAATCTTCTTTTAACAGTTGTATTCCAAATCATTACAAACTATGACAGTTATCTGTGATTGCTTGTTATCGTTCGACTCAGAAGCAACACGAGGCCAAATGGAGACTGATCTCGTAATTTTTTACCTCGGTCTGGTGACGAGGACTACTGAGCTGACACATCCCTCTTAAATCTTCCAAACCACCCCTCGGGAAGACTTTAACCTCTTGGCGTCTTTGCTACCAGGCAGATTTTTGGTGCTATCATGGTTCGAACCTAAAATTGGAAGAAAACAATACCTGCCGAAAGTCTACGTCTATGACCATTAGACTATTGATGTGCACCAAAAGGTGTAATAAAAGCCTTGAGGATTTAATGTAAGGTACCAATGAATTTCGAAACAAGCCTAAATCATTGGAGTATGCGATGCCAAATGTACCAACCTCCCCCTAGAATCTTGCAAAGTGTTGCATGAATAAAGAAAGTTTAGGTGTTGCTTAAGGAGGAAGTTACTTCATCTTTTTTGTTCCAAAGGAAAATATTAGTTCTATGTTTCTTCAAAAATCTGATATGTATAAGTAAATAATGGAATATCTCACTTGAAGAATAAAAGTTTGTGCTGTTTTTAGGAAGAAATAATAATTTCCCCTACCGTAGATCTTCAAAAAAAAATTAGTGTGGTCTGTAAAAAACATATTGCTTGCATCCAAAATATTGCGTTTTATCATTAACGATTTTTTTTGAGTTGTGAAACAACTTGGTAACACGTGTTTGATCTGTTCAATCCTCAAAATAAGAGGATATCCTTCATATGAATTATGCAAATCTCAGCCGCAGCCAGATAAAGATATAATAATATATAAAAGGAAGCTGAATTTAAGGCGTTCATGAATTAATTAATTAAATTAATTAACTTCAAAATGAAATTGTTTTCTAAGAAATTAAAATTTCTTTATCAGAATTTGGTTGAGCATTTTGTCTTTAGTTTATAAAAACTATAACACTATGAAGGAATCATGTGAGTGAAATTTTCCAGTAGTTGCATATTACTATATTTCATTTTCTAATGATTGGAAATTTAGTCGTCAAGCCTTTATGGAACGAACAGCATACTCAGAACTGCTGGTGTGTCGATATTGATGGAGAGTTGTAGCGGGAAGTAGAATATCATCAACAATAGCTTGCAGATCGCAAATTTATGAGAAGACCACAAAGTTTCGATGGCGACACCATATGAGCAAATTACAGACCCAACTCAACAGGTACCAACCATCACTTTGAGATGCGGGTTTATCTAATCGTGGGGTAGCAAAAATAGTGATGATAATGTGGAAGCCGAGAGGGCTCAAGAGAACCTTCTCATTTGAAAATCCCACGGCGGTCGAAAAAGGGGTACGTCATTACGTAGTGAAAGTTTATTTTGGAGCACCTAGCCCAGTGCGGGCCTTTGTCTCCTATTTGAGTTTGAAACTAATAAAAACTCCTATTGCCCATCATGAGATGGATGTTTGCACTAAATTAAATAAGTTTTAATAATAATAAATCATTACTTTAATATTAAAGAATTTCATTAATTTTAAAGCCGTTGAGATGAGATTTAAAAATATAATGGAGAATGATTCTTGAAAATTGGAGTAAATTGAATTCGAGGTAAAAGAGCAATGACTTATTTAGAGGGGTGGGTGAGTACAGGGTAAGGGCGTTTGTCCAATCAGGAAGCGACGACTCAGGTTTTGAGTGTCCCGCTTTTGAGTCCTCCCACTTACGTAGTGTGGAAGTTGGATGAAAGAGATGCCACCTCAGGTATTGTCCTCGTCACTTGACCGAGGTTCAAAATTATGTGGTCTTTCTCCAATAGCCCTCGTGTTGTTTCTGGTGCAATGTTTGTAAAACCTATCAATTAATAACACAACTTACAAGACAATGCCAGAATATTACAAACACCTTTCTATAAGCCCACAAAAAAAAAATCCAGTTTTGAACAGTTTCAAAAATAGCCCAGTTCCATTTTTTGATCAATAAATCTAAAAGAATTATGCAGTTTATGTGTATCATAAAATTATCTTCTTAGGAAATTTTTTGAAATTTTATATTTAAATTATTAACATGGAATTGATGTCCTAGTCCCTTCTAACTTGTAACTAATCATATTATGTATGAGTTATTTGTAAGGCTGAAGTATTCAATAAGTCTTGAACATTTTGAAGATATTTCAAACATTAGATTCCATTATTAACTGAAAATGTCAATAAATTTAAAATTACATTAGAAAAATATTCTGTATTTAAAATCTTACAGTTTATAGGTCAGAGTGGAAATTTAATATTATCGACCCTAGGTGTTTTCTGTAGGAAGTGGCGGCGATTGGAGGAGGGGGAGAGACAGGAGGCAACCACCCTACCAAATTCAATTTTTTAGTCTGTTTCATTCACCTAAAATTGTGAATTTTAAGTAAAACATTTGCATAAAGCCTGTCGTCTTATCACACAACTGTCTTTCATCTTTTGATTTCAAAAATTATTAAAAACTTTATTTAACGGAAATATGCAATGAATGCATCATGTCACGTGTGTTCGACTCACTTAAATGTTATTTAGCACAATCATCGGGATTAACCATTTCATAGAACACCATAGCTAATGCAGCAGATTCATTTAGCATGTATCGTGAGGAAAGGTTGCCAAAAGATGGATGTGAGTATTATTGTCTTCGCCAAGTGTAAACAAAGACATTTAACGTTGTTTTAAAACACAGAAACTAAACCCTATGACTCTGAGAAACGCATACTATATATTATATACCTTTCTTACTTGAACACTTACTTAAATGTTATTTAGCACAAGCAATCGATAAGATTTTCATTTTTCCTTGAAAAATTTGCAGTGTAATAAGGTATGACACAAGACCTCGAATAAAAATTCACTGGTTGGACTTTGACGAATTATTATTTTTAATGTATTTTTTTTAAAGAAGCCATCCTTTTTTTTAGTGAAATGGTTGCTCATGATTTCTGATTTCTCGTAATATTTCTATTTAATTGTACGTAAAATTGTTCCTTTGATAAAAATTGTATTACATAGTTTTAATCAAAATTTCAAAAAAAATTACACACTAGGAGATAAACCACAGAGCTTTACTATGGTTTATCGCCTAGAATAAGTTATCTATGTTAGGAGATAAACCACATATTATTGGAATAAATTAACAACTTTTACTTTTCAATCTAAATTCACTCAGAATGCGTCGAAAACTTGCCATTTTGTAACTAAATCTACACATTTTGTGTGTGTACCATACTCATACTCCCCTAACCTCTCCCCATTTTTTTTTTGTCTCTTCCATTTTAAACTCCCAATAGCCTATTTCTATCCTATCCAATGAGAATTTTCATAGGTTATTATACTAAACACATTTGATAAAAAGTAATACAGGCTTTCATCGTATCAACAGAATGTGAATGTCCCCAATATTTAATGAAAATCCCGATAATACAATTTATCACCTTTCTCTTTATTCAATTTCATAACGCCAAAACTATCCTCCTCGTTAAACTATACTAATTTATTTTTTAGGTTTACGAATGTTATAGTAATACTTCCAGACCCTTTTAATTGTAGAAAACAAAATTATTTTAGAGAACTCCATTTTCCTTTTGTATAAAAGCATTTTGCTCGATTGAATTCTACCTTTTATTCGCTAACACTTGTACTAGCCATGCCACACATGTCATCATGACTTGAAATTATAAATATGTGAAAGGCTCCTATCATTAAATAAAATCAAACATTCATTACTATCAACTTCTATATCTTCTGCTTTATTTTGTTTAAAATCAACATCAACAAGAACATCACCAAAATGTGGCATATATATTGTATATATATATAACATTTATTTTGTGATATACATTAAATAAAAAAAAGTTTTACTTTTCTCCGATTTGTAAATGAAATTCTTTAATGATAGTAAAAAGTCATACGATTTATTTCAATGTTTAATTTAGGTATTCTGGGCGTTGTTTCCAGTGATATGTGGTGTATGCAGAAATGGCTTACCGAATGCATCTTGAACGCGGGTAGCGAAACTCCTGTCTGCAAGTAAGTGTTGTAGATTTAATTTATGAATTTCGCATTTTTAAGGGGGATTTTATTAAAAATTAATTTGCGTTTTATGTTGAGCTATAACTTTTTAAAAATGTTTAATTTCGAAAGTTTCACTTTTAATAGTGATTCGCTTAACAGATTAAAGTATTCATGTTTTTCCTTTCAATTTTAATTTTATAAATTATTTTATGCATTGTTAAAGCAAAAAATGTAAATACTTTGAGCTTAAAATGAAAAATATAATGTACATAATCCAAAATAAAAGGCCTTTAGTAAAAAATTAAATTTAGTTACAAGTTTGTTACTGTTACAAGTCTTCTGCTTTCCCTGTCATAAGTTCAACCGCTTTCTCGTCTTCTTGTGTGAAGATGCTCACTTTTCGGTGCAAAGCAAATACATCTTGAATGTGCTACTCGGATGTATCATTCATTCGTTGTACCCGTTTAAACAAATTCCTTTCAACCTGACATCTTAAATCTACTATATGGCAAAATGTTTTATCCAGATAGTTCCTGAAAATAATCTTATTGATAAAAGTGTCCTCATTGTTGTTAAAAACCATAGTCCAGCTGTTTTGGGGAGGTAGAGGATAATGTTCTCCTGGCACATCTGTTCATTCCAGCTATTATAGGATGCGATGCATTGATAGGCTTCGTACCATATACTAGGATCCTGCTGAGCGTTTTCGAAAAAGATGAACGAATTATTGGGTAGCTTGTACTTCAAAAATGTCACTAGATACGTGTTTGATATACTTGGAAAATTTGGCTTCGTGTTGACAGAGATCGGTGGATCAGTCCCTTTCCAGGAACCTGTACATGAATCTGGTAGTTACCCAATTTCTGAAGGGAAGAAAAACAGACTTCTATATAGTTATTCCGTTGTCGCAATGATCTATACCCCGTGCTTCCACCAAGCTGTACAGGTAAGTTGAGGGCACGGAATGTAATCTAAACTCGCTAATTTTATTCATCAAACGAATTCATAGCTATCAATTTTATATGAATGCTAAAAGTAAACCTTTAACTTAATTAATTTTTGTTGTTCCTAATTCTGTCCCGTCTAATCAATTGGGGTAAATCAAATCCATGAGCCAAAAACACTCAAGAAGTCAAAGACAAGAATATGCTGCTTGGTCAAGTGCTCCCTGAAAAGCCCCAGACAGGGAAGAGGATGTTGAGAGGACTGATTTGAATAACAATTTTCCCCTGGTCAAATTTGAGGCACCTAAAGTGACCGCTCAGAAATCTTGATATTACAGTCTGCTGGGTTCGATCATCTTCAAAAACGATAGCTCCCCCAGGGCGCTTGCCACCATACCAATCATGCGTTGGAGGAGAACGACATAAGAATATAGTCAATAGCAGATTTAATTCTTGAACAAGTTTCTAGAAAGGTTAAGATGATAGAAGTCGAAACCATTGAAGTACCCTCCTTAGCTAGTGAATCAACCACTTCATTACCACTGACATCAATATAAGAAGGAATCCACAGAAGATATGCATCATGGCAGAATGAAAGTTTTTGAAGTAAGGTCAGAATAGAGACTGAGGCTCAATCGCCAATACGCAACCAGTTCTGCAAGTGTTGGATAGAACTACGACTGTCGGTCAATAACCAGATATCTTGATAGGCATTGCAGGGGTCTTCAGCCTTAAGATCCTATTCAATTGCAATTAGTTGCAATCGAAAAACAGAGAAGTGCTTAGAGTTTCTGATTTTAATGACAATTACTTGTAAATAATGGTATAAGGATACATAGCATAACAGGAAAATCAAGCATATTTCAATTTTACAGCTTAGCGAGAGGTATGTATAGATAAATTTGATTATGTAGCAGAAGAACTAGAGAATTCCAGCAGATAGTGATAATCTGCATTCCTTCTTGGAGCTTTATGTAGATCATCCGTATCTGCATAAATTTCCAAACATAAATATACGGTTAGCAAGAAAATTTCTTCTATCTGTCATTTCCAAAAACTGATATGTTCTTATATAACAAACTCCAAAGTGGGTCTAATTGGAGACAGAGCTACAGCGACCAAAGCGATCAAACTATAATTAAATGCAACCTGTAAAAAAGGTAAGATTACGAAATGAAAACTTTGATGAGAAATATCTTTCCATTGGCATATAGATACAAGTTCTCAAGTTGGGTTGAAAATCTGTGTACTTATATTATTTAAATTAAAGAATCATCGTGTTTTAACGATATTTCGTGTAAGAAATAGTTGCAATTAAATGCAAATCGAAACTGATAGAATAATAAAAAAATTTCCTTTTATAACGAAAAATAAAAATCAATTGGGCTTATACTTATAAGTAATTAAACAACTTTTTAAGCATGCAAAATGTATAAGACTTATTAAGAATACAAATATTGAAGAATAATTGCATTCACAAAGTAATGAATAAACGGAATAGGTATTTAACTTTTGATTTCAGTGCCTCCATATACGATGATTTTTAAAGCGGCTTTTTCATATTCAAAGTGGTGCAATCTGTGCTTTCTTTTCATGTGATGTAAGATAAATTCATTTTTAGAATCTTAAAGATACTAGTTTAACTGTAAGGAAATAAAATATAAAAAAATGGAACATTTCAAAATGACTTTTCGCACATAGTCTTGTATTTATAAATTTGTATTAGGATATTATTTATGTAGACTAAGATTGATTGAGTTTGTAAAAAGTCATTCATTTTTATGGTTATATTAATGAATTAAATTCATGTCCATTCTGTGTCGTGAATCCAAGTGCGAAATGTACATTTCGGCATTACAAAACACCGAAAGTGACGAGAATTTATAATTATGCGCGGTAACTCATTTAACCTCCCTAATTATTAAAAAAAAATAACATATCTTTGAAGTAAACATTTGAAAAAATGAAAAAAAAAAAAAAAAAATTTTTTAATTAAAAATTTTAAAAAATTAAAAAAAAAAAAAAAAAAAGTTTTTATAGCTAATTTTGATCTTTTATAGTGCACTCAAAAAAGCGAACGAATGCATCAGATCAGGGGCAATATTCTGCGATGTGGAAAATTCTGTTCTTGTGCAGAATTATTTGAACACGAACGATGAAATTTGCAGAGAGGGCTCGATAATGTTTGAAAGTAAGTATACTCAACAACATCCTCGAATTCGAATGCATCTTTTTCCAAAATGTTCATTGGTCAAAATAAGTATTCAAAATGTATACAGTTTTTAATTTTTTTTGTCTTATATCTTCAATCAAATGCATATATATAAAAAAAATTCGACTGCCAAAATTTAGCTTATAGTATCTCCTTTATAATACAGTCAACATTTAATCACTGCTCTTAATACATGTATGGACAATTTAAAATGTTCCTTCTTTGAATCATTTTTTACACTGACAAACATCCTGATAGGACAGGGTTTTTTTTTTTTTTTTTGGTATTTTTTTTTTATATTTCATATTTTCTTAAATATTTTTATATTATATATATATATATATATATATATACTTTTTTGTTTGAATCAATTATAAGTTTTTTTATTGCTTAAAGTTAATAAATAAATATTGATAATAGTATAAAGGATATGTTATTAGCCAAATTTTCGCAGCTGAAATGTATTTCTTTTAGTACATTTTCTAAATGATATTAAATGCAATTTACGTGCATGTTGAATACATAATTTCACGACTTTATTGGTAATGATCCATTAACAGATAAAAAGAATTCCAAAATTCTTTAGCTGTTAAACATGGATTGTTTAAGTTTTAATTTAGGAACTGTGAGAGTCTGTGTACATTTTTGATTCTCAAGTTTGGCGTTTTGCTATTTTTTAATGAAAAAATTTCTACAATTTTCACTCCAAAAAAAGAAATACTCAAATATCGTTCCATTCCAAGAGCGAATGAAGTTTTAATGTGTCAAAGGTTTAGTTACTTTTTGTGGTTATCTATAGAGCAGCAAAGTTTCAATAGCAGATTTTAAGATTTTTTTTCAAGATTTTAAATATAAAAGTTCGAAATATTAACTTGTTTCAGAAACTAATTTTTTATTAAATATGATTTCGTTTAATGGCTAAATTTCGTTCATAGAATTATTCAGACATATAAAATCCGCATAAAATACCAGCTTTTTCACAGAAATACGTAGCTCTTACAACTGATGTAAATATAAAGTAATAAATCTTTATTTAATTAGTTGGAAAAGGAATACACGAGTGTCCAAAGATTGAAATTCAAAAAATTTCAAAATGATAATATGTTTTCTCAATAAAATTCACTTTAGTGATACTCTCTTACAAATACATCAACAATGTCTTAAATTGCTATTTATTGAAAATTTTGAACATTAAAAATACAAAAATTTCAAATTGTATACTGTGACCAAAATATACAGATATGTTGTTTAGCAGGTGTATGAAATTAATAGAATTCGCTATGTAGAATTATATATGGCTAAATGTTTCATCAGTTGTTAATCATTAAAACATGCAACAAAGTAAAATCTTCAAGCTGAATAACTTGGAATCAAACATATACCAATCAAGCAAACACAGTCATCAAATTGAATGAAGTTTGTTCCATACAAAATATTTACTGTTCAAAACATTTATCGCGTGGATCCACATGCAATATAGGTTAGTAAAAATGTTTTCGTATTCTTCCATATAGCACTCTACGGATTTTATATGATTGGCGGGATTTTTAAAACTGTGCCAAGGAGGAGGGGGGGGGGGCTTAACACCATTTTTACTTTCTAGGTGTCATCTTTGAGAATCGTGCATACGTTGCAGGTACTGAGAATTTCGGTTCTTAATGTTTAGTCAAACACACACTCACACAGAAAACATTGAATTGGTCATATATCTCACAGCTCGCAAGTAGAGAAAAACTCCTATAATAATATCCTTTTTAAATAACTTATGAAATTTTGGATGAACTGTGATTCTCTTACATGTCTTGATACTAGAATAATTGGAAAAAAATCAATTGATTTATAAAATGCGATTTGAATTTTTAAAAGACTGTTTATGTATCTAACTTTTTTTCTAAGCTTGATTGATTGAATGATTCTTTTTATGGGATATATAGTAGTAAATGCTATAATACCCATTTATTTACTTAAAATGGAATTGAACTGACGAAAAATAAAAATGGATGTCAAGGAGTGATCGTAAGTTTGATATAACGTCGCTGGTAGCGTTAATTGATTCTTCTAAATGTACAAGACACGGTATTATAATCTGGTTTAAAATGTAATTTATAAGGAACGGTTTTTGTAAAAATGTGCGATATTGTTTTCAAATTCTGTTTAGAATCGTTACTGTGTAATTCCCTATGCAACTTGTTAGTTATAAAATGTAATTAAAATATCCTGATAATTCGGAAAAGGAACTGAATTTTAATTATTTTAATTTTTCATTGTTTTTATGATTATGAATCCAAAACTTCAATACGGTTTTGTAAAGAAACATTTATTATTTTGAATTGAATTATAGCCTTTGAATTAAATTATAGCCAGATTGTCAACTTCAATACTTAAATGTATTAAAAACATCAAGTTTGCGAACATTTCATAAATGTTTGTTTTTTACTTTAAATGGAGTTCAATATTTTTTTTTTTTTTTTTTTTGCTTAAATTTTCTTTCCAGCTCATATCGAATTAATTGCATTAATTTTTTAAGTATACTTCTAAACTTATCTTAGAACTTACTTCTTAATTTATTTGACGTAATGATGTACAGCTATTTGATAGAGTTCATTATATTGAGAGTTGAATTAGGCTTGAAAGGAAATATATGAAATATTTCTAGTTATTTATCTTTCAGTTTTACACCTCAATTTATGTAACTGTGATTAAAAAAAAGTTCTTTTAACCAATAAGGTCAAATAGTATTATTATAAATTGTACTGTAATTTCCTCAATTCCTTTATTTACTTTTTTAGTGTATCTCAAGCACGAAAGTTGTGTCTTTCAAGATGAGGCAAACTTTGAATGTATGCTACCCGCATTCCTGAAAATTCGTAAGCTCAACAGGCGTAAAAGTAATTATAACGACGAAGTTCAGAAGATACTTTGCAAGTAAGTTTCAGGATCAAAGTCCAGGTCAACTGTTATAGATGTAGAAATTTCTGAAAGAAACGCAAGAAGCTTGAAACAAAAATCTTAATGTATTAACACAGGCCTTAAAAATTAGAAATGCAAGGTACAAAGGCGTTACAAAATTTTCTTTCAAAGTTATGAAATTTGCCATACAATTTTGTATGAGAAGCGTAGTAAAAATTATTTTGAATACTTCTATTCACCAAATATGGAGAAACTGATATCGCATGATATAGATGGATATTTGTTTTATAATACAAGTTTTTCATTTGTTAAGAATAAGAGATGATGATCTAGCGAGGTGGAAATAAATCCCGAGCCTCGCTGTGGTCGCGAGTTAGATAGTTCATAATTTGTATCTTATTATGTTGAAAGAAAAGCGAAATTTCGTATGTAATCAGTGTGATCTTATATAGGCATAATTTTGTATGGCTGATTTGTTTACTTAGACATGAAAAAATTTAACTGTCCAAAACATTTATTTAGTCTTAAAAATTACAATAAAGCCTTAGCCGAAGAGCGCTATCCAAAAAACATAGTCATTTTACAAATCTTATATCTCAACAGTATTATTCATTAGGTAAATGCTAAAAAAACTGGTTAGTAAGGCTTTGAGTTTCATGCAAATATAGACTGGAGTAAATAATATTTTTTATTCATCATTTGCTATATATATATATATATATATATATATATGTGTGTGTGTGTGTGTGTGTGTATAATCATCCAGGAAAAAGCAGGACACAAAGAAAGAGAAAATTTAGTAAAATAGCAAAGAGCGATGGTGTGCAGTACAAAGCTAGGAAGCTTTTAATACATGCTGTACATCATTGTTTCTAAAATTGCATTTATAATATCTTAGCTCTTTTTTTCCCCCTCTTAATCATACTTCTTAAAATTTGATATCTCAACGGTTATTTCTCTAGTATCAAAAGAGATATTTGCATAAAATTTCACACAACTCTTTCCAACGGTATTGCTTAGAGAATGTACTAAAAGCTATGAAGTGGAATATTTGTAGAGAAATTATAATTCACTTTTTTTCTAAAATTATTGAAAAATTATCAGATATTCCCAACTTGCAGCTCTGACTAGCTATAACTTTTGATTCAATCGAAACAATTCAAAGATTATGAATTTATGAAGTAGTATTCCAGCAATATTTTTTGGGAACTGTGAAATATTTTTTTGGAAATATAACATTTGAAAAAAATTCCAAAATAGAATTAAAATTTCTTTTTACTTTATTTTTTTTTGAAAAAAAAAAAAAAGTTTCATACATATATATTATTTATAACTGCAGCTTTTATTATTGTGTATGAAAGCGAAATTAAAAATGTAAAAACATTAGGGTGTTAAGAAAAATTAAAAAAAAAAAAGTCTTCGTGCGTAATCGGATACTAAAATGAATACTTTCAGCTAAACTTAGTAAAAAGATGTCATTTTGAATATATCAATTAAAGTATACATTCTTTTTTTAATTTAATAAGGCAATGCAAATACATTTTAATATAATGTGTTTATAAGGATTTGACGCTTCACATTTGGCGACGCTTGTGTCATGTTTAGAGGGAGAAGCGTAGCAGGCTGACGTTGAGAAACCATGGAGACGAGACAAGAAGAGATAGTTTGGAGCTTATGAACTGGAGTGGATGTGTATGGGTGTTGTGTCGTGTTCTTTAGCAAACAATTGGAAATAAAATTATAGGGACTATATCATAGAGTGTAATTTTTATTTCAAAAAGCACACTAGCAGAATGATTCCAACCAAATCCCCGATGTTAAAATTTCGGCTCTACTCTCTGATTTAACCAAAACATAAACCAATATTGAGAAGTGAAGCCATTTTCATTTGATAAATTTAAATTATTTTTATGTGATGTGACTAGTTTGGCCACACCTTATGATCATCTCCTTTTCACCTTTTAAAAAGTATTGTCATGCTCATCCTGCATTATCTAGAGTAAACTAAGAATTATGTTATATTATTCATTTATTAATATTATGTATTTGTAAATTTTTTTTGAATCCCATTAGAGTTTAAATTTAAGGTTTGGGAACACAGTCACTTGTTTCAGCTATAAGAACAATTTTCGAGAACGTTGGACTTGGATTTTTTAAGTAAATATCAAAACTTTAAGAACTTTTAAAGGGACAATTTGTTCTAAGAAAAATATCATGATTGTGGCATTTCAGGGTTGTTTAGGAAACTAAGTAACACAATAAACAAGACATTTTGCTTCAGGATTGTTGCATTACATAGCATTTATTTGCATGATGTTGTTTTCGTTCATTGCCAACTATTTTTTATTAAGTGTTATTTAGTATTTGTAATTATGTTAACTTTAGGTAGTGGTAAAATCAGCCTCAAAGGACTAATTTTACTTTTAGGTAGGGTGTGTAAGATCAAGTAAATTCAAATTAAAAAAAATTGTTCAAATCCTGTTCTTCGTTTTCTGCTTTCAATCAGAATTCAAATTGTAAAAAACCTTATCTAAATCAGTTGACAATTTTTGAATTTCTTCTGTGGTGAGTTCTCTTGAGCATTTTGACATTTTAAAAGCAAACCGATTTTATATAAAATAATTTTACAAGAGTTATTTAAGAAGAGAAAAAATAACCAATAAAAATAGTATTGTGTGTAATGCTATTGATTTTGCTTGTACAGTCTGGGACAAAATGGAAAAAAGAAGGATTTTAAAACAAACATGCAAAAGAGAGTTTTATCTCCCTCCTTTCCGAAATCAAAATAGACAGGTGAAATGATTTACGTTTATGGGTTTTAACGAATTCCTTGACAGATATCGCTACTATTCTCGTCCTTTAAGAGATTGTTCTTTTGGTCGAAAAATTGCCCACCCATCTTCAAATGCTTAATTGTCTCCATTATTTTATTTAACACTGAATGAATACAGAGTATCCATAAATTATATTTACAACTTAGACATGAGACATGACTTAAGACTTAAATAATTTCAAAACTATACTAGATAATAAAAGTTTTCAAGGTGTTTTAAGATAACTAATAAAGTTCGTTTTTTAGTTTGCAGCTGACGCTTTTATTATCTACACAGATTAATATTACAATTATTAAACAGTTTTACAATTATTAAAGTCCAAATTTGTAAAAATAAATTTTGGACACCCAGTATTTAGGATTATTTTTACTTATGATTTTGGATTTGGTTTAAATTTCAAAACTATCCACAATTTGTTTCGATCAGTAGAATTTTGATAACTTTTTCTAATTTTAATACGTTAATACCATTTTAAAATTTATTTTTATTAAACATTTTGGTATTTAGTATGGCTGTTATACATACTGCATTTATGTTGCTTGGTTTGTAAAATTTTCTACGATTTTATTTGTTCTTAATGTTTCTTAAATAGCTTTTGTTGCATGTTTGGCTTGTGCATTTATAAATGTATCTGTTAAATTTCTTTAAAATGTACTTTCAATAAATTATATCTATGAACTGATGTCAATTTTAGATATCAAGACCGTGGTTATGAATGTATAGATAACAGTGTCTTAGAAAGATGCGGTGAGGAAGCATTGATGTTCAAAAGAAATTACAGCAATCCGGAAGTCGCATTTTCTCGTGAAGCCTGCAGTTTGATTAAAGAAAATGTCGTATACGGCACAGCTCTTGATCCTCGTCATCAGAGAGATTCCAATACAGTGACCTAATTGTCTAGTCACACTTTTCACGTTTTTGCTCCATTTCATTATGCTGCAAGCGATTACTTAGGACCCCCCCCCATCATTCTAAATTATGAAATCATTGAATGAAATAATGCTGTTATCAGTTCAAAAATCTTATTGGCGTTTTGATTTTGTTCAATTTTCAAATTTTCATTCACTGTGTTAAGTATAATTAAATATGTATATATGTTATGCGATTCTTTTTACTGTAGTATCTTTCGGTTATTCCTGAATAAAGCTTTTGATTATTAGACTTTTGAATGAGTTCGAGTAAGTCTCTTATTTTGAATCTTACATACTTTCATTTTATAAAATTCTAACAGGTTAAGTTAATATCAGTTTGATCGATCCTCAATCATTATACGAACTAAATAGAGCAACGGGACCATAGAAGTGAAAATTCACGACCATCGATGATGGATTCAAAATGTGTGTCGAAATTCTAATTCCAATAAAGCGATTTTTCGCGAATGCATGCGTGTTTTCGTAAATTTTCGTTTATTAAAAATATTTTGCACAAAATTTATTCCTTTATCTTTTGAAAATTTTCTACTCCACACGATATTTAGGATATATTTTTGTTGTTTTCTACAATATATAAAAAATACACTTAAATACCAAACGTCATGGATTGATTCCTAATATCTTGTGGGACCTTCTTTTGCTCACCAAAGTATATACACTCGAGGTGGCATTGATTCAGCGAGTCGACAGAAGTCCTCTGTAGAAACATTCAGACATACTACCCCCGGGAGTAGTATTTTGTGCACCAAATAATATTTCTATCAAGTTTCGTATATGTACAGTGGGATTTCTGCCTCGTGTTCTAAGTGGCTAAATCTTTCCCTGGAATCAGAATGTTACTAAGACCACAATCGAATGATTTCCGCCTGGAGATAGAGCGTAGAGTGTATTGTCATCATGGTAAATTACATCTTTTTTTTTGGGTACATAGAGTCCATTAACGGCTGAAAATGATGCCCAAGTAGAAAAGTACGTACATTAATTTTTTTTCAGTCAATGATTGGTTAAATATGACCAGAGGACCCAGTCCAAATTATGTTAAAGCAACCATATCAATGCAGAGACACTATCAGTTTGTATATGCGTGTGTGCGTGAGCATCGCATTGTTAATGACTTCGACCCATAACTTCAAAGAGTCTGACCCACACTCGAAACCTACCATAAGATTTCACGAACTGAAATTATGATTCATCTGACCAAGCAATGCTTTTGTAGTTGGTGCAACTATGTTGTATATATATGCAGTATGTTGATAGTACAGGGACAAGAGTTGGCCTTCTATCATTTCCTATCAATACCAAATTTCAATGATTTGTCCTCTCAAACATATTTGCCTCACGCTCCATGTTGGTTGTTGCTGTTATTTTACGTATGTTGCTTGTTTGTTAGCAGTAACTAATCGATAGAGATGTCGCTGATCTCAGCCGTTAAGCAAACGCAGTGGCCCAATGCTTTTCCCATGGTAAGAAGTAATATCAGGAATTATAAATTCTTGGAAAACTTTTGAAAGAGTTGATTGAGAAATCCAGAATTACCTAATAATTTCTGAAATAGAAAATTCCAACGAGTTCAATTCCAAATAGCATTCTGCTTTCTAAGTATGTTAATTCCTGCCTTCCCGCTCTAAGCGTTTCATAAAATTTTCAAATGAATCACTTGAGTACAAACGGAAGCCCTGACAAAGTATTGCCTCTTTTATACGCTTCTTACGCAATGCTTCTGTCATCTGGATATCAGCATAATAATGCTATGTCATGACTTTAGGCACTTCAGTGTGTTTTTCTCAATTAATTTTTTTGCTCATTTGAGAAAGTGTCAAAAAGGAGGGAGAGTTGCTTCTTCGTTTCTTTTCCCAAAGGCAATTTATGCTCAAGTTCTATACATAATTTTGTTTTTAATGTACCTAGTATCGAATTTCACTCACAGTTTTAACTTGTTTATTTTTCCATTTTTCTTAGTTTTATATACGTGGAATATAAAGGGTAGATTATTTTAATCGACTTTTACACTAATCGACTTAACAATTATCTAATTTTTAAGGAAATATGATTAATTTACTTAACCTTCTAATGTCAGAATATGAAATTACTAGTAGATTAATGTGATGAATACTCTAATAATCTCAAAGGAATTATAGCGGATTCGCTTCGTTGGAGGTATTGATTGATTGATTGGTTTTATTAACGTCACACTAGAAGCAACACGAGGGCCTAAGGGGATCAAGCTAGCCCAAAGGGTTTCGAGCTACAAACCGCACCCCGAGAGACAATTAGCCCCACACTCGGCATTTATTCACAAGAAAAAAGGGGGTGGGGGAATACAACAGTATATGAAGGATGAAGGATAAAATAAGACTTTACATTTTGGAACAAAGGGAAAACGATAAAGATATTATTATTTCGAAATTCAATAGAAATTAAAAGCTAACAATGTGCTTACAGAGTGCAACGTCGTAGTTCTAATACTTTCCATTTTTCATTCTTTATTTATGAAATGCATATCGATCTCTACTCCATTGATATCATGATTTCCTGCTGACAACGGATGCTGACACTATGACTCCAGGCCTCAGTCGGTCTGCTGGCGATGGCTGGACGCACCGTCGGTACAAGTAATGCACGCAAAAAGAAGATGTAAATATTCACAAATAAAGCACTAGACAAAAAATATATTGCATTTATGCAAAGTATATAATTATAAGCGCACAGGAAGGAGATCAAATAATAAAACAACTATGAAATTTGTTGGGTAATTCTACGAGCCATAAGAATGCAAAATTTAAGCTTGAAATGCAAATTAGGATTTTCACACACGGACTGCAGCCAAATCGGTTTCGCTTCAACAGCAAATAGATTTAAATGAAAACTTTTGGTTAAATGGCAAGAGAAAACATAGTAGTCAGCATCTCCACCAGAGCCAAAGGAACATAAATTTGTGTTTTTCTAATTAAAGCGACTTAAATAACAAACGAGTAGACCATGACCAGTTATGAAGCGAGTAATAAAACCTGAATTGGGTTTTAAGAAATTCAAATTTGGGCTTGGAATATAGGACTGAAACCGAATTCCGGTATTATAATTTGACTACCAGAACTCCGGGACAGAAATAGAAGCTTATTTTCCAAAATCTTAACTATATGAGACCGACGGGCAGGGAATTTCCCTCACTATGAAAGACAGCGAGTTTTTCAAATGAATCTCAAGTTTCATTGTAATATTCTCTGACATGGGCCCGAACCCAGTACAAGTTGTAAAAATCAAAATATGTTGCTAATTTTTGGTCATCTTAATAATGGCCGATTTATTCCTGGAATTTTACAGTATAAATATTGATAATAAATTGTCGGAATAAATAAGAACTTTGGTTATAATACGACAAATCTGCTTGAGAAAACCTCGGTCTGGAAAACTGAATTATAAGAATTCAGATTAAACAGGTACTACTGAAACTCCTAAAACTCCCAAAAATACACCTCACTATTATAATCAAAATAAAAACCATAATCCAGTGAACAATATTATACAAGCAATAGAACAACTTAAAGAACTTGCAAAAATTTTCGCTCTAATACCAGGTCTTTGAACTAATTTACATAAAATTAAATCAGCTAAAAATAACACTACAAAGATAACGGCAATCATCCAAGCTTTAATGTTAAATGATGAATAATTACAACACCACTTTTTTCACTTTTGCAAATTATACTCATATTTTTTATAAATTAAATCTGTATTTCCCCATATTTCCTTTTGCATTTTCAATAAAAATTAAAATGTTTTTCACTCATTTTAATTCAAAAAGGGCAACCGATAGCCGTTTCAGCGCTACTCATCTCTCAACCAATGAAAATTCTGAACCCCAGATTTTCATCAAACTATTTTTATTTTTGGACTTAACATCAAAAATGAAAAATCCATCCTTCCAAAGCAATTTCTATATACAAGATTTGGGCTTGAAGAGCGCTCCGCACTCTAGGCGCCCATCGAAACATCAACGGGGCTAGTTATGGATTGATGGGCATCTAAACACAACAGAGACGGTTTTCTCAATCGAAATCTCCAAACTTAACCATGATAGGTGCTCAACAATAAGATTAATGAAAATATTGGAGTTATGCTCTGAGTCTCTTCTGGAAATCCTAAAAGAAGTAACCGCCACATCATCCGCGCAAGTAAAAAGTTTTCGTAATTAATGTATCCAAAATAGAATTAATATAGAAATTCCACACAAGGGTACAAGCACTAAACACTGTAGACAGCCTTGAGTACTTAGATGCTTTATCGCAAAATTAGTATTAGGAAAAATAATATGTCGATTTATTAAGTAAGAATAAACTTTTGAAAACAGATTGGAAAATGAAGATTTCTGAAAAATTTAAATAGAACAGACCGATTTATAGTGTCTAACGTGCCTTTGATATCGATAAAAGTAACACCAGCGTGTTTTGTAATCTTTCGAGTTTAATATGTGAAACCAGATGGAAAATTACTTCACTACAGCCAAAACTTTCTTTAAAACCTCAAATTGAAGTGGATGAATAACATTGTTTTGATCAATCCAGAGATTTAGTCTTTTGACAAAGACACCCTCAACAATTTTCCCTCAGGTTGGTTACAAAAAAATTGGTCTAAACGATTTAATGGATGACATTTTATTAAGTTTAAGAGGAGTTTCAATTTAACGCTTTTTAAATTATTTGGGAAATTGGGAAATTGCATTCATAAATTTATGAGTTTCACTAAAAGCTTAGTAAAATTAGAAAAATTATGTTTATAAGTTCCAAAGTACTAAAATTCAAGGCTGAGAGCCTTCCTACAAATGAGATTTTTAAAGATTAAGCCTACCTCTTTGGTGGAAACCACTGGAGGAAGTGGATGTTCTTCAAAATTCAAATCCAAAGTTTCGTTAGACTTTTGGAAAAGAGAGAGAGACTGAACTCGAATATTTGAGAAGTTTCATAAAAAAAAAGGATAATTTAAAGTAAGAAATTAAAAAAAAAAAAACATGAATTAAATTCGCGTGTCACGACAGAAGAAAAACGGGGTGGTTCGTCGAGAGAAATTAGGCTTAAAAACAGGGCTTTAACTAAAACTCTAATATATTTTACTGCAAATGCGCTCTTACCGAAGTAATCCTTCTGTAATAGTATGTATTTCAATGAATTACAATAAAGACAGTTATTTCTGATATTCTTTCTAAAAATGTGAATTAGCCCAATCGAATATCACAATAAACCATGTGTAATTTCTTTACACAGGAATACGATACAAACTTGAAAGCGAATTAAAGATAAATTACATGGAATAACTGTGTAAAGAAACTAGTTAGAAAGTTTCATAACAATTAAATATAATTGAAATTACTTGTAGTTAATCGATATATTCCAGAAGAAGTTTATAAAAAGGAAGGGGTAATAAATATTAAATAATAATTATTAATTGTTATTGTGTGTAAATATATATAGCGTGGTATTTTTAATAAATATTTATTAAGACGTGAGAGAAAACCCATCATATTCCAAATCAATGTGCATTATTGATATATATAAATGCAAATTAATTAACACCCCGAACTATACTCAGCAGTATCAGATAGAATAAGAAAGGAAGATATAACAAAGCGATAAATAACATCATTCGAGGAAAGGTAACGCTATAAAATGAATGTTAAGGAGAAACACAAATTATTCAAGTCTTAGACACACTCTCTTTTTGTCTCATACCTCTCGAAAGCAAGTTTTTTACGCACAATCTGTCACAAACCTATAAACCAGAATGGTTCGGTTAGATTTATAAAACCCCATGCAAATTGCAACATGCAAAAAAGATATAAATACGAATCAGTTAAAGATGCAATCATATTTCGATACCTAATACTTTTCAGATAGTATATGTTGGGGTGGGGCAAAATGTAGATATAAAGGTAATTCTAGAGTTTTCAACAGAAATTTCGAATTTTGCGAGAAAACGTTTTCATTTTCACACAACCAAAACATGGTTATAAAAACTTAACAGAAATCCAACAAGACACAACGGGATTCAAACATAATTGAGAGATTTCACACAAAAATAACAGCTTAATTTTAGTTTCGTAATCTAAAATGCATCACATTAATTTAACTCCAGTGTCACAAAAGAGGGAGGACGGGTTGGTTCGAGACTAGAAATCGCGCTTAAAAATAAGGCTTTAACTCAACCATCGAGACGTACTAATGCCAACGCGTTTTCTCTCGTGCTCATCGATGAATTCTCAAAGTAATATCATATTTATGAATTTATTATAAAAGATATTTTACGTTCAAAATCATGTCTTAATGGAGATTTAGGAAAAATTACTTTCAAGTAGTCACAGCTACATAGAGAACATATAATGCAGAACACACTTTCATAGTCAGAGATATTTTTTATCAAAAAGACACAAGGAAGGCTGGGTAACACGGAATAGATAATTCTCATCCGAATGTGATTTTCTTAAAAAGCGAATTAGTCTAAACTTATCATACTCAATGTCCTGCGTAATTTTTTCCACACAGAGCGAATCAAATTTTAACCCTTTCGCGGGCACTAAGTTAAAATATACTTTTTTATGATAAAATATATGATTTTTATGATGATACACGTCTCCACCCTCTGTAAACATTATTCGGTTATAAAAAAATTTCAGATCAGGGGTGTTTTTCCTAGGGGTGGCTAGACGTTCTAGACAATATTTTATGAAAAATTAATATGGATATATGTAACAATTTTAAAGAAAATTTAATATAACAACAATAAAAAAATATAGTGTAAGATTTCTGTACAATGTATACTTTTATCACTTTATTTACAAAGAGATATATTGAAATTATCCATATATAATAAGATAATATCCATCCTCATTTTGGGTAGTAGGTAATTTTACTGCGTAAATAAATATGGTATTTAATACATTTCGTTGACTTACTTGCAATGGAAGTTTTTAAAGCAAGTAGGACCAACTGATTAAAGGCACAATGATACATTGCAGCCATCGAAAACGATGAACATTTTTTCATGTGCTGCAGGGAGCACGTCTTGTGTACAGACCACCTTCTAATTTTACTGGAATATGCTTTACAATTTTTGTGCGCTCATCTACGAGAACGAATGGCTAGTTCTTTTTTGCAGGAATAGATTTTGAACTGATACTTCGTCTCTGTGGAGTTTTTTTTTTGGAAACCATCAATAACAGGCCATGGATTACTTCTCGTCTAAAATCTTTCATAGTTTTAAAATCACTGCATTTATTTGGAAACAGGGAGTAAAGGGTGTGTACGTTCACAACTGAGACATCTAGAAAGTGAAAAAAGAATCTATGCCACCATTTGTAAGTTTTCCTGTCAATTTCCTGAATGAATGAATGTTTTTTATTGAAACCCGTCTTGCAATCTGCTATATCAAACATGTCTTGTCAAGTGTTTACTAATACCTTCCTACTCAAAAGCCTCACGTGGTTCTGAGTGCGCTCTCGAAAGGAGGAAGAACGTACATCCAAGGCCAATGTTATATGCTTCAAGTGGGAGGTGGCTACTCCCTCTAGCCACCTGAAAAAGCTTTCCAGAAACGTTATAAAAATCAATAACTTTGCTTGCTCATTGGCTTAAACTTATTCAGGTGAAAGGCCCATTTACATTCATCATGTCAGAATGTTTTGTACAGATCAGAAATGTTATTTAAAATACAACTTATATGATTTCAGCTTAGAAAGAATAAATTCAGCACTCTATCAGAGAACATTATTGGATATATAGATGTTGTGCTGCCATCTGTATTGATTTTATGTCTTTCTGTTTCAATTAACACAAGTGGTTAGAAAATCTATCCGCTGCCCTCTAAGAGAAAAAATTCATTTTTATGTGGCTAGACGTATTTGCTACCGCCGCGAAAGGGTTAAAGCGAATTAAAGAAAAAAATATCGCAGGACAACTGACTAGAAAACTAAGGATAGAATATCATATTTATCAAATATAAATGAATTTGTAAGCAATTATGACTTATGTAATATAAAAAAAAAATATCGTAAAACCACGTAAAAAAATAATTTCAAAATTTGAGAGAAATACCATCATAATTCAGAGCAATGCAGTATTAAATTTCTTAAGAATAATTACAGAATTTTGCAAATTAATAAATATATAGAACTACACGCAGAAGTCTTATTTACAGAAAAAAGGAAGATATTAAGAAGCGAAAAATAACACCATACGTGCAAAGACAACACTAACATGAATGTTAAGAAAGAACATGAAAGATGCGAGTCATACGTCTTGATTTCTTGATACCTTGTGATTTCTAAGTGCGACGTTAGTAAATAATATTTAATTGGGAAGAAAGCGAAAAGAAATGAGTCTTGAATAAAAATGACAGTTCTTTAAATTCAAACATTTGAACAGACCCTAAATTGAAAACGAGTTTTGGTTATCGGAAAGTATTTGTAGCAGTCAAAATTTTGAACTATTACATATAAATTTGCTTTCATTAAACACTAAAAAATAAGATCAAAACACGAGAGACTTTAAGAATACTCTTCAATACGAATATTTTTTTTCTTCTTCACTATCGCCTGAAGGAAAGCATTTTCTTTTAAACATTGATCAAAATTTTAATTTTGTATCAAACTGTTATTACCCTTACTAATTTTTTCTATTTACTCGAAGTACTTGTTGTTGAAGAATCGGTTTTAAACTATACATGTTATTTTTCTTTTTTAGATTTTAGAATAAAGGAAAAAGAATACTTAAATCTCTAAGACACTCGAAGAAAGAAATTACTAAGTAGTCGCATCGTCACAAAAATGATATTAACTTCAAGGCTTTTTCACAAATTCAATTTAAATGATTTTGCAAGTTTAGTTTAGTTTTTATTAACGTCGCACTAGCAGTTATTGGCAACAGACCTCTTAATTTTGAACTTCGGTCAAGTGACGAGGTCGACATCTGAGCTGGCACCCCCTCTCCTAACATCCACACCACGCCCATGGGAGGACTTTGGGCCCGACAGATTTAAGAGGCATCATCCCCGGCTACATGGCGGGTCTTTGGCGGCCAAGGATCGAATCCGCGACTGAACGAAAACCGCCGGCTACGAATCCGATACCATGACCACTAGGCTACCACGGCCACGCTCTAGAAGAGAAGCGGCGTCAAGATCAACACGAAATTGAGCTAAAGCGTTTAAAATTAGATAATATACTCAAATTATACACAACGGTTGACGAAACCGACATTTCGAATTTACTAGGCAAGGAAGTATCGAAATTTCTCCATAAATATTAAGTTAAAGAAGATATCAGCTTATATTTAGTCTAATTCGAACGTCAAGTGCAACGTTTAACTATTCCAAAAGAACATTGGGTTTCATATCTTTCAGGATTCTTACCTTCCGAAATTTCTCATATCATCGCACGTGAATCAGAGGAGATAGCAAACAACAACGACCACGTGAAAGGACTTCTGCTAAAAAGATTTAAATTAACGTCAGAAAAGTTTCGCCAGTTATTTACCGCACATTAAAAGGTTTATAGCCACATTTGGACCGATTTTTATCAAGAACTTGCAAAATATTTCTACGGATGGACATCAGGGTTAAAAATCAAATCTTTTGAAGAACTAAGAAAACTGATCATATCGGATCAAATGAAACGTAGAGCTCCTAACGACTTTAAGCAACATTTTCTAGACGAATGGACAATGATAAATTCGCCAGCCGAATTAGCAGAAAAATTTGAAGAATACGAAAATGCCAAGAGAACATTAAATCGAAAGCCAGTTAATACGAATATTCGGGGAAAACAAAATTTCAGAGCTCTAGAAAAATCTCGACAATTTGAATCTCCACGAAAATTCGAACAGGATAGTCCAGTAGGGAAATTGCAGCGACCACTAGTTACAATCGACAACACGATGCTCAATCCGCCGGTCACTGAAGTTATGAAGGAAATCAAGAAAACTCAAATCGACAGATCCAAAATCGTGTTCATGGAAGAGAAAGATAGTCAAGTTCAAATGTTCCTAATCATGATCAAACGAATTACTCCAGGTTTAGAAGATTCAATGAAAGAGCCAAATACAAGCCAGTCGAAGAGAACAACGAATTTCACGAGAGAAACAAGCAATCCTACGGCAACATATACCACTATCAATCAAAAAAGTCTACGCACCAAGGAAATAATGTTTGGAATCCAGAAAATTACTGCGCTTATCGACACCGGAAGTACCGTTAGTCTACTACAAGAAAACACTAGCAGATGAATCATCGATCCAACGAAGCTAGCGAAGAACAAAATTTTCTTAACTGGCATAGGTGATGCTCAAGTCACTACGATAGGATCTTTCGAACACGAATTTCAGAGGGATGAAGAAAACTATATTCTAACTTGGCATGTGGTACCTACAGCAAAACTGAAGTTCGAAGCAGTCATAGGTTCAGATATTTTAGAACGAGAATCAGTCATCTTCACGAAGAAAGGTGTAGAATTTGTTAAATATGAAAATCAAGCATTCTTAATGCAGATACTAGCGGAAAACGTCGAAAAAGTAAAACAGAATCACATAGGAGATCCTGAGATCAAAAAAGAACTTACGAAAATGATAGAAAGCTACAAGCCTGAAAAGACGACAAGCACCGATGTCATCATGCAAATTATTTTAAAAGATGATGAACCAGTTTGTCAATCACCACGCCGATTAGCATTTGCGGAAAGAGAAGAAGTAAATAAACAGATAGAAGAATGGCTCAAAGAAGGCATCATAAGCCTAAGCACCTCAGAATACGCCAGTCCAGTTGTAATGGTCAAAAAGAAAGAAGAAACTTCGAGAATGTGCATCCATTACCAAAAACTCAACCAGAAGCAAGTGAAAGATAAATTTCCTTTACCTCTCATCGAAGATGTTTTAGATACGCTACAAGAAGCAAAAGTTTACTCCACGTTAGATTTACGAAACGGTTTTTTCCACGTCAGCGTTGATGAAGATTACAGAAAATTCACGTCTTTTATCGTTCCTGACGGACCGTTCGAGTTCAACAAAGTTCCCTTTGGATTAAGCACGAGTCCAGATGTTTTTCAAAGATTTATCACAAGCATTTTCAGAGACCTTACAAGTAAAAGAATTTTAGGAAGTTATATGGATGACCTTATTGTTCCAGCAAAAGATGAAAGGAAGGACTCCCAAAACTTAAAACTGCGTTCGAAGTAGCAAAGAAATGTGATCTGGAGATAAATTTCAAGAAGTGTCAGTTCCTAATGCGAAAAGTTGAATTTTTAGGTCACGTAGTAGAGAATGGAATCATCAAGCCATCGGTCTCAAGGACATTAACAGTTGCAAAGTTTCCAGAACCAACGACCGTAAAGAAAGTACAAAGTTTTCTTGGATTAACAGGATATTTCCGAAAATACATCAAAGTTTACTCGAAAATTGCGAAACCGTTAAGCTATCTCACAAGGAAAGAAAATATATTTGTTTTAGGAACACAACAGAAAGAATCATTCGAAAAGTTAAAGAATGTATTGTCAGAAAGTCCAGTCTTACACATTTACAAATATAGATGAAAAACAGAATTTCAAAAAAAGATACCAAGAAGAACATAAAAAAATACAATCCAAAAGATTTACAAGAAGAGGGGGAAAAAATTATCTGTGGATGTGATACAGTACCAGAATACGAAAAACAGATATGATAAAACATTTTTCTATCAACACCATTTAAATATCAAACGTAGATAAATATTATTTGATGAAGCTTGTTTGATTTAATTTTATGCTATATTATTTTCTTTTCACGTGCTCTCTCCATATTAACTTATGTTATTTACATTTTCTATATATGCTTATTTACACTTTATGCTGTTTTATATCAGCATTTTTTATCATTCCTATATGATAAAGTGTTACAAAAATTGATTACATATTTTGCTCCATGTAGAATATTGAAAAGTTCTGAAATTCATTTTTTTTTTACTATTTTTGTGTTATTAGTTATTTTGAAAAGTATGAAATACAATTAGTGAAATTTTGAAAATTCCACTATAGATGGAGGGCAGCTCTATTTGGAGGGATTTAACTCTGTAGGATTTTCCAGCTAATTATCAAAGAATAAATTTTATTTTCCAATGTACTGTAAAAACAGTTCCTCAGTTACTCAACTGAGGGCACCACGTATCAACGTCATGTGATAGCTCATGCAGCGCAACCTATTCCAGAACAAAACTGAGCGACCTTTCGTTCTCGCTCTCTTTCCTCCACTTTCCGCATCTCTTCTCCTTCGTATTACCCACGTGGAAAGTGAACTTCGAACGACAGCACGCGTTCCAACGCCTATCGCCGATATAGGTTAAATGAGGTTGCCATCTATTTTTCTCAGATGAACTGGTTAATTTGAATATAGTATTTCGTACATATTTTCTCTTCATCATCTCTTCTAATAAACTTAAGTAAAACTTCTTGAAGCATCGTCATTGAATTGATACGAAATCATCATAGAATCCAGTAATGGAATTACTCCCCTAGGCAAACCAGCCCTTAGCGTAAGAGCAAATCATTCTAGATTCGGGATGTACAATCTCATCACCCCCCCCCCACACACACACACAGACATAGAGATATTGAGTTGGGAAAATATGTATATATATATATATTTAATGTTCTAAAAACATTTTGAAAAAACACGTGTTTGATATTAAATATTTAATTAACGCTTTTAATCGTCCTGTTTTGAGCTTTACTGGATATCAAAACTATTTTCTATGAGTTGAATTACAGTGTTTTAATAACCAAAAAATACAGAACTCAACGTTCATTTCAATAGGAAATTAAAAAGCAAATAATGACAAGTCAGTACATAAAGAAATGGCTGCAAGTTTTGAGGTAAAAATAGAACTTTAAGGAAAAAAGACTTGTAGTTAATGTATATTTTCTTTCTCAGTCAAAAGACATTCAATTAAATAATTTTCTTAGTGTGCCTATAAAGAAACTAAGCAGTAAGAATGTTGAGTATTATTTTATATATTTTTCTGCTTTCAAAATTTTAAAAAAAAGTATATAAAAATTTATAAATTAAATTGCGTTGTATCTATGAAAGCAATCACAAAAACTTACCAACCACCTTTATAAAATTTTTCTATCCTTCTTTCTTTCTTACTTTTTGGCTTATATTTTGTGTAATTTGTGATATGGATTTTGTGTAATAAAAGATATCCTCTTATTGGATATCTTTTCGCAATATCTGAGTTTGAGAAGTTGGTTTAAACTAAAAAAGTGTGTACAATTACATATAAATTTGAAAATCTTCTATAAATGAAGGTTGATTTTATCATATGCGAATTCTGTTTTTATTTGGGTAGTTAACTTATTAGAACGAATATAGTTAACAGACTAAGAATTAATATTCTAAAGAGAATTTTCCAAACGTTATTAATTTTCATTCAGTAAATTGGCACTAGTCGGAGTAACATATCCAGTGATGAGTTTTGAGCTGTGAGATAGATGAGCGATAGCTGATAATCTAGCTACAAAATATTTCAATAATAGTAGGTTTGCTATTAAATAACGAGACTGGCGCTGTAAAACATTTTATTTTGATGTTATATATATTTTCTTATTACCACCTTCAATACACACCCCTCCTCTATAATTAAAAAATTCCATGCGAATCTTCTGTTGTTCGAAACAGTGATGGAAGTCTTCTTCTGTTAATTCCTTCAGGACGCGTGCCGTTTCTCTTTCACGGCTTCAATGGATTCAAATCTTCTTCCTTTTAATGCATATATCACCTTAGGAAACAGATAGAAGTTGCATGGCGCAAGTTTTGGCGAATAAGGCAGATGGTCTAACATTGGGATGCTATACTTGGCCTTGAAACCTCTTGACAGATAATGTGAAATGAGCAGGTGCATTGTCTTGGTAGAAAAATTTGCCTTGCGGAATCTTTGCCAATTTCTACAGTACAATTTCTAAATGGGCGAATACTTTACCGATGGACAGATTACCAATAACTTATTTTTTGAGATTGTCATCCGTTTTTTACGTAAAAGGGCGACACGAGAGTGAGTCCTCTTCAACATCTTCTCGGTCATCTTGGAAACGCTTAAACAACACAAAAATACGTGCACACGATAAACATTCATTGCTATACACTTCTTTCAATAAATTACAAATTTCGGTAGTAGTTTTTCCAAGTTTCATTTGAAATTTCCCAACAATTTGTTGCTCACTTATTTTTCCAGCCAAACAAAAAAAATTGATTCTAATGCGGACGACGGCTGCGGGTATACTGATTTGCTTACAGAAACGAGAAGCACTGCATTCGAAAGAGAAGGCCTCATGCTAAACAAATGTCGGTCACTTGCAAATGGCGCATGCGTATTTCTTCTGTAGCAGCTTCAATCTCGTTATTTAATAGCCGCATGACAATTATTTTCTTTTTTTTATCCATAATAAACCTTTGTAAATATCTAAGGCAATTATAGCATGTAAAATACAACAATTTTTTTTAATTGTTAATCATTAACAGTTGTTTGCTGTCATAATATGTAAGAATTTGAAATGAATCAAAACTGTTACACATCGGTTTTCAATTCTTCTAAATGATGTTTAAAGCAAAGCAATTTGATTTCAAGTTTTTTACAGTGCGAAATAATGTTTTTAATTTCAAATTTAGATTATAAACTCAGTCTTATCTATACGAGGATAAGAAAATTTTTATTATTTTTTCGAAATATATGTATGTTATAGTCCTGAAACTTTGATGTGTATGCATTTTGAAGACTAAACAAATAAATAAGAGAAATTCGTATTTTAGACTGATATATTGTATAGTTCTCGTGATACTTTATTAGCTTTAAATTTATGGTACTATTCTCACTTTCTTCTGCTAACAAACGAAAAATTTACATAACGGTTATAAATGCACGATTTGGTGATTATACAAGAGATAGAAAAAAGTGTAGTGCAAAAGATATAAAATATACTTTATTTCATCATGATCCAGTTTGCAGCAAATAAGAACCAGTTAATTTATGACGGGTGATTCTGATAATGTCACGAGAGAAGAATTTACTCGTTCTTAGCAGCTTCTCATTGAAAGTCAATAGCACATGAATTGAACTAAAGGTTTGGTTCTCATAAGTGCTAATCATTGTGGATTATATCAATAGCTATATATTACTCTAAAAGGTCATAAAAATCGATACCTCTTCTTAAAATCTGCTTTCATAAAACCGCACTTCATTTAAGGTTTGAAATTTATAATTGAAGAAATGGAAAGCCTGAAAAATGCTCATCGTCTTAATGTTGTAGCATGGGGATGTCTATTATGTGAGTAAAATCAAAATATCATAAAAATTTCTTAATTTGACTTGAATTGATATTAACAAATGTTGAGTCGCATTTGAGAAACTATACTTCCCCTGGCGCTATTTCATTATCCTTTATAAAGCTTTAAACAAGCTGTAAAGTGAATTTTTTTACCAAGATGCATGCAATTATGTGATTTACTTTATATAATTTGGATTTAGCAATATTTAAAACAATCTTATCATAACACATTAGAAAATATTATCACTCATTCATTCAAAGCATCTAAATCACAGTTACGCCTTGTCTCGTGCAGCATGGCCCTCATCTGGCTCTTACACCATTAAACTCCGCCATCACCCAAAATTGTTATACTTTAGTCGGTACTGTATTGGTATGATTCCAATCAAGATATTTAGATCTATTGTCTTCAAATTGCCTAACAAAATTCTAGAAATAAAGAACGTTACAAATGATAATGTATGGGAATATGAGTGTATTTTCAAATTTCGTTGGTGAATTTTTCAAGTTAATAACTGTAAAATGAAAAGTCTATTATTTACATTTTAAACTTTTTAGTTCATTTTATTCTGTCAACAGAATATCAAATCCTTACACTAACTTTCATTTAGTAATCTTGATAATCATATGGATATTGATTGCCAACCACATCGGATTATTTGAAGGATGCAATTGACCTTGTCTTGTTCGTATAAAGTACTTTTTCTTGAAAATTTGTCAGAACTTCCACTATAATTTACTTTTTTGAGTTTGGTATCTTTTGCATTTTCACAGGTAGAGTTCTCCAAATTGAATGGTGGAAGTTTGGTTGAAGAGGTGCCAGCTTAGTTGTCCCTGTCATTGCTAGATTCAAAATTGTAGGTTTTCACCAATAGCCCTTGGTTTCTAAGTATAGATAACAATTACATTAATATGCTTTTGATTGGTACACGTATGAGAAGGCTTTTGGTACAATGGTAGTGGGTACTAACTCAAAGACAGCTCTTTTATTCTTTCATATTTCCTTTGATGTCGAAAATTTTGTATCTGATTGAATTATATATGTAGCATATAATATATACCTAGACAACTGTATTTGTAATTTATGTTTTTTGTTTAAATTATTTGCACAAGAAAGCCTACAATTTTCATTTGCAGTTTGTGTCTTCCTATGACATTACGCAGTAATAGTAGTTTGAGGTAACACGACAGCAAATAAAATCGATTTAAATGCTTTAATTAAAGCCTGAAGTAACCTAACTGATTTATCACTAGTTTTAATAAATGCCTCTTTAACCACTTATACATCAATAATTATCAGTTCTGGCAAGATATTTATTGTTTGTATGTGATTTACTTTATACGAAGAGCAATGGCTGAAATATGTAATGACTCTATAAATAGCTTTTGAAATTAATTAATTTTTTCATTAATATTGATAGTAATAATTAAACAACTTATCAGTGATAGGTTCGATGTATTTCTTTCCCTGACTCTTTATTTTTTCTTTAATTTATAGGCTGCTAGTAATTCCTTTTGCTAACTATCATCTGTATATTATAACTTCGAGAATATTAAATTTACGATTAGAATGGCGATTGTGGGGTAAAGATAGTTTCCCCATCCTCCATAGCTTGAGGACCGAGGAGACCAAGCCCATCTTCCATTTTCTCCTTCAAAGATCAGCGACTACAGAACTGCTGGTGTTCATCAGGTTTTCCAACAAAAACCAAAAAGGGATCTGCTGTGGGAGGTTAATTATTTCCTCCCTCCTCCCTCAGCTTTAAATGCATGGCAGAGACAGCAAGAGGCAGAAGAGAAGAGAGAAAACTAAAAAGAGGAACGGTTTTGGTGGGTCAAATTGATTATGGCACCGACCCCCTTTATAAAAAAAACGCCCTCAAAGGGGGCTTTATGCACGGGAGATAATCGTTTCCTTTAATTTTAATATCGGAAAAGTTTACTATTGTCATCTCAATATTTCATCGTTTTACTTTAACTTTATATTTAATTGAGTAATTTAATGATAATTATTAAAAAAAAACTGTCTTGGGTGTCTAAATCTGTTCTTTCAAAACTTTGCACACAACTTCCGATTTCGTTTTATTTATTTATTTTTCGTTTTGTTGAGGACAGAAACTAATTGAGTACCTTTTTATTGCGGAAATAGGACTCATACCTTTTTCCTTTCATAACAGCGACTGTTTGATGTCAAATATGATCAAATTGAATCTGCCCTCTCTGGTGAAATCGAGACATTCTGTAGACGGACATGAAAATAAGTGTTGGACAATCTATAGTTCCAAGAGGCAATTTTATTGTTCTAACTTTGAGAGGTTTTCAAGCTATTACGCATATGTAAGTATTTTACAGATCTAACTAAAAAAGACAAAGCGAGCAATGTTTTCTACTAAGTTTTAAATAACAGATTAAATGGAAGCTAACATGCTTTATGAAATTTTATTAAAATATAATTTTGCAGATAAGTTGAAAAAATTAAGTTTGAATTTAAAAATAAAGATAATTAATTTATGAAAATTATTGTAAGAATCATATTGTATATACAACAGTATCGATAGTATAATAAGAAGAATTATAATTTAAAATGGAAAATAATATTTTCTTGATTAAACGTGACTACTTTAATATTTATTATTGTTAAATTTTTTATTTAAATTACTTATTTTAAAAGAAAGTAAATTAAAAACTTAAAATGCAAATAATGTTCATGAATGTAATTAGAAATGTAAATATAAACTACAAGCTTAAGCTATAATGCATATAATCTTCATCAAAATTAATTTATAATTAACTTCCATAGCTCTTGTTTCTTTCATGGATTACTATTGTCATCTTTGGACTTAATTTGTAAAAAATCATAATGAATATTCGAGTCTATCTTTTCCTTGACTTCAATTAAGTGACTATATTCTTAGTTAATTGCAAGTTTTCTTTTATTACAAATGTGTAATTTTCCCTAACTAAAACTTCTTTGTTACCTTTATAATGCATTTAAAATTCTGTTATTTTAAGTATACAAATTATTAATTGACTTGGATTTGCTTACTTCAACCGCATTTTTTTTTGAATTTGTAATTATTTTCATAAACCTCTTCAAAATTAAGTGAAACAAGAAAAGGTTATTCGGAAGCCTTGTAACGAGCACCTCTACATATGAGGAAGTAATTGTAATATTACTTATTACTACATGACTATGAAGTAATCGAGATACCTGTGTAAACCATATTCTGCACATGAAGTGATGGACATAAAAATGTACAACTATTAATTGTGATTCAGGAGGCGTAGATTGAAGTTTTCGCAATATGGAGAAGATATGAGTTCTATCTGCTGAGTTCCTCAATGACGGCGTTCGAAAATTCTAGAAACACTGGGAGAAATCTATAACTCTGGATGGTAAATATTTTGAGAAGTTTTAAGAATAATAAATAACAATTAAGTTTCTATTACGATTTTTTGTTAAGAATTAAAATTTTACGACAATGCTGGTTACATCAATCTACGGCTTCTTGAAACAAAACAAATCATTAAGAACAGTATTTTTCAATAATGTGGAGGATTTCAATAATGTTAGGTAAAATGTTTAATTCAATTTGAATATCATATTATCATAATAATACTAACGAAATGTGAATATTGAATATACATTTGAAATTCAATTGTAATGGTAATGTTACAAATTAGACATTAGAGTAACGATCTAATTCGAAAATAATTCAAATAATATACTTGTTCTTGAGAATTAGAAGAACGTCATGATGGCTTACAATAAAACTTCTAAAAATATTTCAATTTAAAATTTTAAATCAAAGTGGCCCTTTTGTATTTTAACTTTCTGTAGATATCTTAAAACAGATAATATTAGATAATAGTACACGTTATATAATATATGTCGTTAAAGGTACTGAAAAATACAAAATGATCATGCACATCGTCTATTATACAATATTTTATTTTAAAAAAAAAACATCTATCTAGCACGAAATTAGAAATACTACTGAAATAACATGCATGTGACATAATAAATTTTGGAAAATTTGCGGACTTTTAATACATTTATAAGCTAACTGGTGAATGTGATAAATATTCAATAATTTATGCCAATCACCGTAACACACACAAATGGGAAGAAACTTCAATATTAAAAGTATTAAATACTCTCTTTTTGGTATTAAGAAAAGAGAAATTAAAATTCTTGGCATTTTGTAACTAAATTAAACAAAATTGGTATTACTTCCCTTCATATTGTTACCTATATTTGTAATTATTTAGTTAATAACTGTAAAATAGATACTTGTGATGATAAAAATAAAAAAAAAAGAATATTGTTGTATTAGATTCATGAATAAAACATAAATAAGTATAAAAAAATGAGATTCATAAAAATGCATAAAAACCGAATTCCTTCTAATAATATTAATATTAAAAAACGTTTTTAAATCTAATAAAAATATGGCACGTCTGATATATAACCATAAAGATTTACAGAGTTATAACGCTTGTAATTGTAAGAGCTATAAAGGCTATATTAATGTGAAATACCAACGTGTGATTACAGGTAATCTAAATATTGTTAGGGATAAAAACTTAGTGAAATTATATGAATAAAGAAGCAGCTTTCAGAATTATTTTTTCTAACAACAATAATTATATTAAAGAAAAATTAATGAAGACACTGATGTTTAATTTTTTAATTAAATTACCATTTAATGATAAGTTACCTACTGAATTTTTTAAAGAATATATATTTTATAATAAAAAATAATTGAAATATTGAATTGAAGATAAAATAGAGCACACTGAAATTATGGGCATATAAAAAGTTCCACTAAAAAGTTAGCAAATGAGCTCATAACTGGTTATATTGATAAGGTGCCAGAAAACTACTCTTTGTTTTTGCAAGAGACTTTATGTTAATATGACTTATAAGTGTTTGATTAATAATAATGCCTTTATTAATGTTACTGATAGTGATAATGAAATCAACAATCGTATTAAGGCTTTTTTAGAAAATAGGTTACACTTTAAATATGACAGCATTTCCTCACATATTTTTAACTCTTGAATTTCTCAAAGTTCCTATTAAGTATAAAAGCGTGACTAATGACTCAAATATAAACATTACTATAGCTGGAAAAATCGTGCCAAAGATTTTGCAAAATGCGATAGCTAGTTAGATAAAAAAAAAAAAAAACAGTGAATATATTATTAATTACATATAAGAGATTAAAATATTTTCTCCATTAATAATTATGACTTTGAAAGATTTGCTTGAATCTATAGATTTAGATGACTTAATTAAAATGTTATCTGGGTTAATTAAAAAGGATTTAAATGGTAAAGTTTCTATATCTTACGAGAAATTTGAATTTCTTATAAATCTTATTTGAAAAGAAAATTACATTAATTATAATAAAAAGATAAAAAAAAAGCTAAAAACATAAGATGATGATAAGCTCAGAGGTATCCTGCCAAAAATATTCTAGCTATTATTTACTAACATTTCTTTGAACATTATTTTATAGACAATAATAATTACAAATAATTATTTAGATATACTGAGAATCTTGCACTTTTTCAAATTAATTTCAACTCAGAATTAAACCAAAATTGATTTTTCATCCTGCATATTTAAACCCAGGTAAAACTAATGTAAACTTTTATGAAATAGATTTTTTAGATGTTAATTTAAGAATAGTTAACAAATAGGATAAGGATTAATATGTATGACAAAGGAGCGAATTACTGTTTCCCTATTAATAAAGGGTAATTTTTTGATAGTAATTTAAGTGTAAGTATGAATATAAATATGTTGTGTAACTATTTACTTAAAAATATCAAATTAGTTAATAATCTTGTAAATTTTAAAACAACGAAAATAATTTCGATATTACTTTTGTAAAGGCTGATTATTCTATTTAATGATTAAAAAAGAAATTTGAAACATTAAAGTTATCAATTTATCTAATTTCCATTTATCCTTTCATTTTATTTTATTTATTTTATATTTTTATTACTATTTGAATTCATGAATTTTTTTTCATTTGAATATATATTTTTGGATTAAATTTCTTTAAAATTGTTATTTTTTTATATTTTAAATTGTTTAGTTTTTCTTTCTAAATTCTAACTTTTCTAAACTTTAATTGGTGTTTTTGATACATTTGATTTCTCTTTGTATAAGTATTTATATATGTTTATATTTAGGCTTTCATTTTGTATTTTTTTTAAAATTATTGTTTTTACACTTTCGTTTTATGTACTTTAAGAAATTAAGGGGGGTTGTGTAATTTTACAATACATGGCGAAAACATTTTTTGGTAGAATTTCTTTTATTTTTTCTACTTGTGGTTTATATGATTTAATTTATGTGTATATTTTTAAATATCGTTTGCTTTTAAAATTTTTATAATTTTTGAAATTGTATTTTTATGATCAGTAAATTTAAGAAAATAATTTTTATATGTAAAATCTTTAAATCATTCAATCAATAATGTAATTTTATGGATGTTAACATATCCTTGATGGTAGTAAAATAACGATGTGTTTGAGGGAAGGTAAAAGAATATCACTCTGCTCGAGTTTGTTTGATTTTTATGTTTACGATATTGATGAAAGCTGGAAAAATTCTGGAGGGGAATTTTAAGAATATCACTAAGCATGAGTTTGTTTTGGTGTTTAAGATTTTCTTGATTAAGTATTATGCTGTGTAGGAGAGAAGTTATAAAAATATCACTCAGCTTGAGTTTAACGGATTATGGTGGTATAATTTTTGTAACTCTTTTTAAGTCAAAACTATTGATAGTTGTATGAATATATTTAAAATATTTTCATTAATACTTTTTAATATTTAGATCTAAATGAATTTGTTTCCTTTGTTTCCTTTCTTTCTTTTCTCTTAAAATAAATTTCTGTTTTGCATTCATGCTTCATTTTTGGTTTTATTCCTCTTGTTATAATGTTATTCACTGAAGTGGGATGGTTGAATCTGTAATAATCATATAAACACGCATTATTCCATTCCAAAATATAGACAAGTATGAATCACATAAATTCTATTTTTCGTTCTTAATTGTTTTTTTTCTCTTACCTCCCTGTATTTTTAAATTGTTTGTAATTTTATTAACGTTTTTTTTTTTGGCTGTATTAAATTAATATTTTGTTTGATGTATTTAAGTAAGTTTTTTGGATTATTTTTATAAGATTTTATGAGATAATATTTGTAATTTGATTTTAGGTTATTCTTTCAACCTTTTTGGTTTTTTATTTAATTTAGTAGTATTTAAGTTTTTGTTCCAAACAAGTGTGTGAATATATATATATATATATATATATATATATATATATATATATATATATATATATATATATATATATATGTGTGTGTGTGTGTGTGTGTAATGAAAAAAGTAATTCAGTAATATAAAGATATAATTTAAAAAAAAACTAATTAAAATTAAGATAGGAGCAAAAGTTAAATCAGAAGAAACATTTTAATACTGACATAAAGAACACATACTAATTATTTTTTTATGGATTATATTAAAAGTAAAATATAAAAGAAATTATTCAATTATTTTTGCATTTCTAAATATATAAAGCAAGAGCAATAGTAAATATTGCATAACAAAACAATACAAATAAGTAAGAAACAAATATAACAGAAAAAATACTAAATCTATAACAAATGTGAAGAAGGAAAAACTCAGCACATAAAAATGTATAAACCAAAGTTAGAAAAATCAATGACAAATAGAAAGTAAAACCATACATAAAATGAAATATAAGATTTTTAAATTCTGAATCTAACCTTAGACAGATTTGCCGGTTAAACAACGTTTTTCAGGTACCAAACGATCTTAACAGAAAAAAATCTTATTCTCAATATGGAAAAATCATAAAATCGAAGTATCAAGATGTAAAAGAAGAAATGAAGTAAAATATATTCAGAGAAAGACATATATACCATAAATATCTAATAATAAAAAGAATAAACTAAATAATAATTCAATCAGCTTAAAGATTGCAAGAGCTTACAAGAGATACAAAACTTAATAAGAAACATTAACACAAAACTCCCACCAAATGGAAACTAAGCTAAAGCTAAACTATAAATGAAGAGCAATACCTTCTATCAGAGAGAAAGAATGCTAATGCAAGGAAAATAAAAAAAAAATGAATTTTAAACAAAAATTATAGTAAATAACAGGGATATTTTTTTAAAAAAAAAATCGAAATATACAAATATTTCTATATTTTATAGTTATTACATTTTAAATTATTCTTGAAAATTTCCAAGGAAAATCTGCTTGCACATAATTTTTTAATAAATTAATAGAAATATGTTATATTTTAATCAAAGTAGAAAATTATGTATAATATAATTGTAAATTATGTTTCTAGATGTATTCTAGCTTAAAGAACGTTAAGATAAAGATACTTTAGGAATCTTAAAGGAAGATACACAGATCCTTTTATAATATATATTAGTTTATTTTATTATCTGCTATTTTTTAAAAAAATATCTAAATTTTTTGATTCATTTAAAATAAATTTAAATATTCTGGATAAAAAGATAGAAGAAGTTTAAAATCTTTATTATTATTAATTTGAAAGAAAATAACATCATCAATGTGTCTAAATATTTTAAAAATATTATAATCAAAAAAATTATCGTCATAAACATGTCAGCAATTATTGGATAAACAATTACTTGCAGGATTAATCTGTGGCATACCTTAGATATGTTTATAAATCTTATTATTAAAAAATAAATAATTTTTTTAGCTTGATTATATATATATATATCTAAGGTGTTAAATTTTTCGTAAGCTTTCACTAACTTCAAACCTCATTTATATTAAATTTTTTTTATAAATCTCTGTTAGAATTTTCATGATATCATCCATAGAATTATAATGATCTTCAAAATTACAGCTATAAATAATATAAATCTGTCTATTTTTAATAAATTTGACCATATCAACACTATTTTTAATAATGACAGTATTCTTTAAATTATCAATAATATTTTTTTGTAAATTTTACCTGCAAAAGTAGTATATATGTGTTCAAACCATCAGTTACAGTTTCTAAATTTTAAAGGAGTTTATGAAATATTGGTGTTAAAAGATATGAGGTAATTTACTCTTAGGATTATTAATATTGATACCTATTTTCAAAAAATGCAATAATTGATTGAAAAGTTTATTTTTGACAGCTGCTATCAGCCCTATAAGAGCTATTATTTTCAAGTTGCTAATTAATTTAATTAATGTAAGATTTTATTGAAATAATAGCATAATTATTAGGTACTTTGTCTACGTAATTAATTATTAATCCGTCCTGGAGTTTAATAATAGTTTTTTAAATCTTTCAAATAAATATTTTTATTATTATTAAAAATCTATTTTTTAAAGACACATTTTTAATATCATTACTAATGCAGTTTTTAAACAACTTCTAAGCTTCTAATAGAAGACTGTAACGAATTGTTATATATATATATATATATATATATATATATATGTGTGTGTGTGTGTGTGTGTGTAAACAGTGGGGTGATGCGATTGTTCATCCCGAATCTACAATGGTTTGCTCTTACGCAAAGGGCTAGTTGTCCAGGGGGTAATTCCATTACTGGACTCTATTAAAATTTTGTAGGAATTCAATGATGACAACTTGTTTTACTTGGTTTAATATTTGGAGAGATGAAGATATTTACACACTGAACTATATATAAGTTATCTCTATTAGGAGTAAACAGTTCTTCCGAGACGTATTGATGGCAATCTAATTAATCTTATTCCATATCGGTGATGAGCGCTGGAACGCGCTCGGGCGTTTGAAGTTTACTTCCGACGCAGATAAAGCGAAGGAGAAGATAAGTGGAAAAGTGGAGGAAAGAGACAGCGAGAACGAAGTGTCACTCAGTTTTTGTTCTGGAATAGGTGGCGCTGCATGAGCTTATCACATGACTCTGATTCTTGGTGCCATCTATTGAGTATCGGAGGAACTGGTTTTATAGTGCATTGGAAAATAAAATTGTTTAATAATTAGCTGGAAAATTCTACACACACACACACACACATATAATATTTAGTTATAAAACTCTCAATATTTAAGATAATTTGTTTTTTAAATAGAAACAATTTTTCGAAATGCTACGCCTAAAATTAGTACTATAATTCGATTTGTAATGATTCGCTGTAGTTTTCAAAATATACCCTTAGGAAAGCGTGAAGGATTCATAAGAAGCTTAAAAAATGATTCTACTGCTCCAGAACAAATTCTAAAGTCTTCCCATATTTATTCACCAAAGATAACCACTGTGCAAGAAAATGGAGAAAATGTGTTTTAAGACGGCTTACAAGAAAAGGATAATCGTTTCTAACTGTTTAAAGTGGATAAAGAAACAAGTATAATCTTAATAATGTCAAAACGGATAAAGAAACAAGTATAATCTTGACTCTCTCTCTCTCTCTCTACACATCTATTATTTAAAAACTATTAATACTTGTATATGAAGATTTGCGGTGTTTTCATTTTGGGGAAGATACCTTTTACTAATTGCATTTTCTCTGTAATAAAAAAAAAACGATATCTTAGCCACCTTATCCACCACATTTATTTATAACGAATGGTTAAAGTTTTAAGCCCTAGTAAGGGGGAAAAATTAGAGCCACTCGTTAATCATTGCATATTAAAATATTTCAGCCATATATTTTCAAAATAAATAAATAAATTCTGCAGCTATTATTAATTTATACGGAAAGCTGTTTATTTTAGCCACTTAATTCAGAATTTTTATTTTGAATTCTAATACCTGTTTTCCAAAAAGAGAACTGATGTCAAAATGCATTGAAATAACGTCACTTCCTATAACGTGTCGTATAAAATCCAAACCACCGAAAAATAAAATTTACTTCTGATTCGAATAGAAATACTTGTAACAAAGTATTTAATAATTAATGCAATGTATTTTAATAATTTGTAACGACGTGTTAATTAAGTTAATTTACATGTAACTGGCCATTATTCTTCCTGTATTTAATATTTGATATAAACTTGTAAAAATGGCTATTTCGCCAATGATATTTTTCTTCCTTTTCTGATTTTTTTTTAAAATTGAAGGCTTTAGTGATTTGAAACTTACGATTTTATTTACGATTTGACAGAGTTTATTAAAATTATTTATAACGAATTATAAATGCTCCAAGTTTCTTTAGCTCCGAGTTGCTTTAGTTAGTTTTATTCATTTATGAATTTAATATTTTTCAAGATATTTTATTGTTGATAAGGTAAATATGTAGCTTTAACCGCAAATGAGTTAAAAAATAAAACATTAAGAGACATTGGTCAGGAAAATTTTCGTCCTTAAAGTATTATTGAGTTTGAAATATGTTAGACTGAGAAAATCAGAGAAAAGATAACATCAGAAGAATTTATTCTAAAAAAGTCGACTTCATTAGTTAACGAGCTGATCCCCGCCCGCTTCGCTGGACAGACGATAATATAATATTTTGGAATCTATACGTAAGATATCAAGAAAATTTTGAATTTTTAAAACTTTAATGAATAATCTAAATATAAAATTTTAAGAAATTGATTGTCTGTCATAATGGTTATCCTCGACATTCAAATATATGAGAAAAATAAAAAAATTTAGTAAAAAGTCACCCCATATATATATAATATGGATAAAATTCATTCCACCGTATACATGTTACACCTAGTATTACCAAAGATGCAACCTTTTGTCAGAAGATTCATCATGCGCTTAACTTTCAAATGAAATACCCTCGCAATGGCATCGTGTCTATCATAAGATTTTTGTCCTTGCCTCAAGACATTTTGATTTCTGACCATTTAGGACTGTAAGTGACGGCAATCCTAAAAAAAAGTCGAGCAAGTCGGGACGTCCAAAATATCTTACGTATGTCTTAGCCTCTTCAGTTCGTTCATGCATGTAGGGAGGTCCTCCAGTAAACGAAGATTGTCTTGCGTGTGTGCTATTCCGTAAAAAGTCGCCATTTTAGTATTTTTCAAAATCCCGCTATGTTTTGGAGTTAAACTACATTCCAACTTCAGAAACTCAATTTATTCCAAACTCATTTATTTCTATCGCTAAATATGTACTTTTCCAATTTTCGACATGTACGAAATTTCACATAAAGAGCCCCTTCGCCAAAATCTTGCATATCCTCCATCAGCGCTTGAATATAAAATTATTTGGTATTTTTCCATTCTGCACGCGCAAATCTCACCACGTAAACTCAATTGGTGACAATACACAATATACATATAAAAAAATATATTCCGTTTGGCGTCGGTCATATCACTTTTGGTGATAAAGTCGCCAAAAATAACAACCGATGGATAAGAGTAGATTAACGGATGAAAATTACATTTTGGATAAGACTTCCGTAAAATCCGTTCTTAGTGAGCGTCTACATCGCAAAATGAGTAACTATACTAAATTTCAAGTCAATCGGTTGTATAGTCTTTGAGATCTCGTGATGAGTCAGTCAGTGGTATTTCGCTTTTATATATATAGATTCGGTTACCAACTAAGCCTTTGTAAGACATGTTCGGCGTTATGAAGATTTCTATAAAGTCAAGTGACAATTTATTTTTCTTTAAAAAACATTTTCAAAGACGTAATTGTTGATCGTCATAGAGTTTCTTCCAATTTTTATTGCGCAGAATGCGTGAATATGATTAGATGAACCAGAATTCAAAATATACTATTAGAATTAGAATTGTATGCTACCGGAATATAATTTTAGTTTTGTTACACAACTTGATTTTATCTGTCAAGTTAATTATTATTAATGCTTTGTCAATTTCGACAGTAAAGCAACAACAATTAGTCAAGCGAAATTAAGATGTTTCTCATTTGTATAAACTTGTTCTTGCCATAGATTTAAATTTTCACAACTTTTTTTTTAAAAAAAATTAAAAATGCACTTTTAATTAAACTTCAAAGTTCCGGCATAGCGAAATTAACCCCAATCGAATTTTCTACGTAAAAATGTGCATTCAAATCGTGTCAGCTGGACAAAATTTTCTATTGGTTTATATCAGGTTTTAATTACTGAGCAAGATTACGCTTAGATGAAACCTTGAGAGGTATTGTTTTAAATCGTGTTTTATTTGAGGTAATTAATTCGAACACAAAAGGTTACCTTTTTTTTGGTCTTTTTACTTTTTTTAAAAATGGAATGATATTAAATATCTCTGTTCAAAGAAATAAAAACTTTCTTAGGTATCAGATAATTTTGAGTTTATATATTAACCGAAATTAGGAATATTTTTAAAACAATTCTTTACAAGTACCTGTATTAAGAAATAATATTTTATTTTTTAGAATGATGACAGCACTTATGTGATGATCAGCGTTGAAGGAGGAGATAAGTACACATTTTTCACTTCTGATAAAAACCAAAATCCCGTTACAGCTTTGAGTAATACTACCGTTACTTTTTATAACTCAAAATATAATCCCAGCAGTTTTAATCTGAATTACAATATACGTAAGTGATTTTTAATTATTTATGTTACACACACACACACACATATATATATATATATATATGTGTGTGTGTGTGTATGTATGTGTATGTATATAAACCAAACATCAAAATTATAATTCACAAAATATCACATTATAAAAAATTAAATACAGCAATCATAAATGTTTTCATTAATGTCTAAGAAACCACTTAATTGAAGAAATCATTAAAAACCAAAGTAAAATTAAAATAACTCATATAAAATTATTATTATAATGAACTTAACATACTAAAATTAAAACTTAAAAAAACAAAAATAAAAAGCAGTGAAATCACTGAAAACTTATGAGAAAAAGCCAAAAGAAAGAAAAGTTTATATTGTTTTGGTTTTCAGTTTACAGAAAAACTTGAAAACTGACTTTCCTATTCTATATTATGTATATACAGGGTGGTAATAAAAAAAAACTTTGCCAACATTTGTACTAGTCCTCTCCGTTTAACCGATAGAGATGAGATTTTAAATACAGTTATTTGGAGGTATGCGTTCGAAATTCTGTGAATGGCCACGCCATGGCACTCTCGGTTACGGTTATAGTAACAGAAACTCGAAATTTTTGAATGATAACGCCAACCTTTTCCTGTCGTAAAATGTTCAGCGCATGCGAAAATCTTAAGTAGTGTTGGAACGGAATTTATATTCCCAAAAACGCACGTTTTATGAACATACAAAAAACTGTTCTGTAAAACTACCAACAAAACACTCGCAGAGATAACTCAATCGCCGAACGTTGGAATCGAGACCGGAAGGGTCGGATTCGAGGCTCTCTCGGCAAAAGAGCGCTAAGGGTGCCTGATGTACGTAGAATCAATCGTGGGTGCAGTGTCCTGCAAGTTTCTGTACAAATTACAATTCTGGGGGTACCAAAGCGGGAGAGCCATCATGCCCGTGGAGGATCGAAATTGTGATAGCATGTGTCCGGACTACTCTTAAGAATGAGTTCTGAACCGTAGGTAATAACCCTCTTCGTAATTCTAATTCGAAGCTAAACCAACCTACCAACCAGCCTACAAAACACAATCTGGGCGCACACACAGAAAACTTGCATATGACAGAGGAAAGATACCAATTACAGAACGCCGTTCGACATATATTCAGAATAGGAAACTGATAAAATGCGAATTGTGTATACTACTTCTTCAATCGTGAGCTCAAGCATACCGACGTTATGATTTTGTTTGGGACAGTTCTTGGTGAATTGGTAAAACTGATTATCAAAATGGGATTAATGCTGCGGAAGCCTTGCATGTTTATTGCCGAAATCATCTCCAAAAACGTGGCGCACGCACTACACAAGGTCAGCGTGATTTAGTAAAGAAATTCGAAGATATGGGTTGCACCTGTGATAAACCAAGATCCGGACGACCAACTGTTTCTGAGGTTACGGAAGTGCAACACACAGTGACTTCCGGACACATGCAAACCTCAAGAGGCACAGCTCGTGTGTTGGATATACCGAAAGCAACGGTTCTAAAGCCACTGTGTTCTGTACTTCGCCTGTTTCGATACCGGTACCAGCGTGACTATAATTTGCAGCCAGGGGACCAAACACTGAGTGTAGACTTTGCAAATGAATTTCTAATACGATATGATGTTAATAGCGCCTGACAACTTTGCATACTATGGACGGACGAGGCGCATTTCAACTTAAATGGCAACTTGAACACCAAAAATTGTGTATACTGTTCGGACACGAATCTTCACGCTTTTTCACCAGTACCTTTATTTGACGCAAAAGTTACTGTATGGTGCGGCAGTACAAGCACAGTTATTCTCAACCCGTACTTCTTTGAGGAAGCGATACCAACAGACTTTGTAACAGGCTCTGCAACAGCCTCGCGCTTTACAGCCATACTGCAAAATTATGTAATACCAGAATTGCCTTAACGGAATGCACTAAATGATTTCGTTTGGATGCTAGATGGTGCACCTCCACATAATGCGAAGTCTGCTCGCAAGGTCCTAGATCAGAATTTTGGTGATTACATCATCTCACGCCATTTTCCTATTCTGTGGCCACCACGTTCCCCAATCTGACTCCTATGGATTTCTGGTTTTGAGGATATATCAAATTCAGAGTTTACATGTGCAATCCGCAAGCTTTGTCTGATTTTAAAAATTCTACAAAGCGTAAAATTGCAAATATCCCTCATACCATGTTGCATTCAGCTTTATTGTCCATCGTTTCTCGTACGCAATGCATAATTGCCTATGATGGCACTCATGTGGAAAATGTTGTTTAAATGAATTTTGTTAAATCAATTCTCATGTTTGTTTTAAATCAATTCATTCTTTTGATTGATATGTGTTGTCCTCAGTGATTGGTGTCTTGTCTCTGTCATAAGCAATATTCTTCCGTTTGCCCTGAAGAACTGTTTTTGTATGTGCATGACACGCCCGTTTATGGGAATATAAGTTCCGTTCTAATTCTATTTAAGGTTTTCGCATGAGCAGAACCTTTTGCAACGGGAAAAAGCAGGCGTTGCAATTCGAAATTTTCGAGTTTCTGTTACCATAATCACTGTGTTGCCACTGAGCCACTGTGTTGCCATTCACAGAATCTCGAGCGCATACTTCCAAATAGCTATATTTGAAATTATCTCCTTTGGTTAAAAGAAAAGGACAAGAGCAGTGTAGATGTTGGCAAAGTTTTTATGACCACCCTGTATATATATATATATATATATATGTGTGTGTGTGTGTGTGTGTGTGTTTGAATGTATGTATGTATAATTATTATTAATGATAAGTGAAAATCAAATAAACAAAAAACAAAAATATATTAAAAAGCAAAAAATAATAAAAACCTAAATTTAAATACAAGTACTTATAATATCAAAATTGAAAGATTAATGCTAAATACAAAACTTATGTAAAAATATTCCATAAAATTAAAGATTTAAGTAAAAAAAAAAGATAAAAATTACTAAATAATAACTGGGGGAGAAAACTACCCACAAACTCAAACACCATAAGAAGTAATAGAAAATTCATTAAAAATAAACAAAAAAGGAAATAAAGCTACTTGATATTTCCGCTCGTTTAATACAGCGATGGGTGTTTCTATAATGATAAATAGAATAAGTCCCAATAAAGGGAAGATAGCGGAAAAGAAAACCAAATATTTAAAAAGAAATAAGGCAAAATAATACGAAAATAAGATCGAAATAACTAAACAATAACACACTGCAAAATTTAGGCACCTGAAGGACATGTTATTGCATCAACTAACACACTTTGCTCCTCGAATAAGCAACTAACTAAAATATAGTATTATCATCTGTATACCAAAGTTCGAAATAAAAATTTTCAATCGGAAAATATTCAAACGAAACAACAGAATAAATGATAATTGAATATAATTAACAGTTTAAAAAGAATTAAGAGCAAAAGAAAAATAATTAGTTATTATTTTTTAAAAAATCGAACATGAATTTCAAAAATGATTAAAAAAGTATTTTTAATGACAGTAGCAATTAGAATATTGAAAAAAGAAAATACCATTTAATAATTTTATATTTTAAATTGGTTTTTAGAAATTTAATCGAAAATTCAACTTGGATGCAAATTTTGTAATATTATTTAATTTCTTTAAATATACTTTTAATGTTTTTTGAATACCTAACAAACTTTTAAATAACTTCAAATTACGTAAGATATAATGATATGAAATGTTCCTAAAATTCATAAGCAACTGTAACCCTAGAAAGGCATTTTTTAAAAACAAATCAAAACTATCCTTTTGTAATGGATGTTACTAAATGTCCTTTGATTCACAATTTTTAAAGTAATATCTCAGTTTTATAAATATTTTTATTAGTTTTCATTAATTTTTATTTAGAAGGATAAAAAGATAAATTATGCTTAAATTTATTGTTAAACAATATAAAGACACCAATATATCTAAACTAAGTATAATTATTAATATTTATAAGATTTTGTTCATCAAAATATAAATATATGTGAACAAGATAATTACTAGCATAACCTTTTTGTGGTATGCCTTTAATTTTTTATATTTTTAATCCATGGAAAGAAAATATTATTTTATTTTAAAACAAAATTATTGAAAAATAAAACAATGAATTTTTAACTTTTTAAAAATAAACTACAATTTTAATTAAATTTTCAATATCTATAGAATTGGACATATCTTCAAATCATAGTTATATAGTGAATAAAACTTTTTATAACAAACATATTTAATGATTTCAAAACTATTTTTAATAACTGTCTGATCAAAATTATCAATGTTTTTTTTTGCAATATTTTACCTGCTTTAGTAATGTAAGTTAACAATTTGATATGTTGCTATAAATTCTTGAGATTACACTTCTTTGCAACGGTTCTCTCATAAAGGGAAAAAAAGAAATTTACAGAGATTTCATCAGTAAATCAAGGAAAGCTTAAAATATGAATCCTTAACCTTGGCGAAAGAATTGACGACCATTTTGGTGACTTGGTTAAAAGCTTGGAAAATTTGACAATAAAACGAAAGTTTCCGAAAGTGCCGGAATCTGGGCGATATATCAATTTGGAAGAAAGTTGCGGACTTTTTGTAAATTTTCCGCCTGGCCAGAATAGGTATTTCGCCGAGAGTCTGAGACGAGGAAGTGGGTCTATCTGCCTTTGAAATCTGCTAATGAGATCAATCAGGAAATCAGTTAGAAGCTGTCAGCACTTGGAAGTGGGTCTGTCAAATGAATTTATTTAAGTGGCCTGTCTGCCTGGGACTGAGGGAGTCTACCTTTTAAGTGCACAATATTACGGTAGAGATTAGTCTGTTGCTTGAATTAATAATTTGGTGAGCTGAGCGTTTCTGATACAACTGTGATTGTCATTACAGTGTTGTTATTGTTCCTGTATTTGTGTCGTTTATTTCTATGAGTGTTGTGTTTCTTTTTGTGTTGGTACCGTCCAAGATCTGTTACTTGTGTATCATCCTAAATATCTGTGAATAAATCATCATACGTCATTATAATCCTAGTTGGACTGATAAAACAGAAGGAGAATAAAGCACAGTTTGATTATTCAGAGTTTTGTTATTAAAAGTCGGAAAGGGCTGCAGAAGCTGAGTGATGTAGGATACGAATTCATGGGGTCGGTGCTGTTACTGTAGAGTCGTAGATTCGAATTATAATACCACCAAAAAAGTTTTTGTAATGCGCATTAAATTTGTTGTCGTGGATCAAAGTACCCATGTTGGAATAATGTGAAGTTAGGTGAGGTCAGGTGTCCATCTTGTCACCTGACCAAGTGTTTCAAAATTTCGGAGTCCGTCTCCCATAGCACTCGTGTTGCTTCTAAGTGCAATGCTAAAAACTATCGATAAATTAATCTTCAGTTCGAATGAGTAGTAAATCATTAACTGAATGCTTATGTCTCGCTAGGGTAAGGTAATATTGCTCCAGAATTTTTCTAATGTACTGTTAACCCTCCTTTAGCACGGTAGATAGGTTCCAAATCAATACTGTGTTGAGTGAAACTGTATAATTTGATATCCAAAGCCAATACAAAAAGGGTGGTTACGTTTCGAAAACATATTGGAAACAAACATTTTTTCTTAAATTTCATATATGCAACTTAATTTTTTTAAAAAAGGAACAGAAACTAACATTTCCATGTAATACGACCTTAATTTAATAAGTTTTTTCATCATCACTCTCTGTATAATCAAACGAGAGTGATATTTAGGTTGAACGATATCACTTTCATTTTCAAAACCATTTTTTCAATTTGGATTTTTTGTACCTTCTATCCACTTTAAAAATCTGTAATTTCTTTTGTTTGCTGGTTCTACAAAGTCATTGTGAATTTGATGGGAGATAGACAATTTTGCAACTCCCTTTTGAATTTTCGGAATCTTTCAGCTGAAAGGTCTGCATTCTAGGAAAATGATTCATAAGCAAGTACTTTTCAAGTACTTTTGTGAATTTTTTAATGTTAAATTATTAACTTCACAATCTCCATCAGTGCTAATATCTCCAAATTCAATTTTATTCACAACTTCGGTGGCCATTTCCATCAAATCCGCATCATCAATGTCTTTTTCCAGAAATAAATCTTAAATGTCCTGAATAGACATATCCACAAAACCTTCACCTCCGATCGATTTAATAAATTTTAATATATGCCACCAATTTCATTTTCTAACGATTCAAGCGCGTTTTCCGTTTCAACTGAATATGGCCATATATCCCTCCAACATGCTTTAAAGGTTGATGTTTTTAGTTCTTTCATTTTTATGAGATAAGTTTTAAAGATATAAATAATACCTTGATCTAATGATTGGAGCATCGAAGCAGTGTTATGTAGTCGGAACGCTATTAAGATGTTGGAATGACTCATATCTTGTGGGTGGCATGGATCATGGAAGGCGTCAAAACTGTGCAAGGCATTTTCCACTATGACATTGAAATAAAGTTATTAATGAATAAATTATAATTTGTTTATATATTTTCATATAAATCCACTGTATACACTTTCACAGATGTTCGACCAAAATTAATGTAATTGAAGCATAAAAAGTTATTTATTGGCTCGCGTTTTTCTGTCTTTGTTTGTATTTTCGGTTTGTTAAACATCTCAAAACCATCACCACATGATGTGTCCAGGCACAGTAGTTCAACATTGCTTCGCGTCATTATTTTACGGTAACTCAAGTTTTAAATGTGTTAGACAAAAATTATATAGTGATGAAGAAGTATACTGTTGTACAAAGGTTTTCGTAATTTTCTAAACATGTTAAGGTGAAACCGTGTTAGAGTTTTCAGTGTTATGTGCGGAATCCCGCATTTTATTCTATTGTGTTAAAGCGAAGACGTGTTGTAAGATGTCATGATACAGGACGGCTACCTGTAATTAGCGGATTTTGAAATTTATTCAAACAGACCTATTTAATTGTTGAATTTCTTACCCACTCACGAAGTACGAGTACTTTAATTAATAAATAATAAGAAAAATTTACAAAATTAATTTCCTAGAAATTTCATGCTTCTTTTAAAGTTTAAAATACATTGTCTCAAAAGTGTGTGTGTGTGTGTGTGTGTGTGTGTGAGAGAGAGAGAGAGAGAGAGAGAGAGAGAAAGAGTAAGTAAGATACAATACTAAGATATATACTTTTTTTTAGTTAGTTTGCATATCATGTTATGGAAAATTCAAAAATTATTACGACTAATTATTTGCAATTTTCTGCCTTTCGTTTTTTTTTTTTTATCTTGAAAATGTTATTAAGTAATTTTTGATGATTTCCTTAATATAGTTTTTATTGGATAAGAAATAAGCAATGTATAAACAATAAAATACATTCGCTTTTTTTTCCTTTTCTTTATTTTTCTCAAGCACCTTTAGTATAACAATGAAACTAATATAGATAACATAACGTCATGAGCTAGAAATACAGATTGTAGAAAAAATAATAGAAGCACTCTATTATAGAAGTGCATAAGAAGCTCTTTTGGAATTTTTTAGTTTCATGTAACGTGACTTCTTACTGTATATACGAATAGAGAAGGAAGTCAGTTTTCTATTATAAATGGTACAATTACAGATAAGACACTAGTTGTGTAGTTTTAAAATAAAATTGTATAACTGGAGCAAATTTAAATCGCAGCAATTTGCAGAAATAAACGATTATTAGTGCTCGCTTAGTGTCTAAAACTGCCCAAAATTAAATGTTTAGCAACAGAAAATGTGTCTAATATTATGGTCAGGTTCCCACAAAAGGTGAATGTGTTTTTTTTTTAAATGTAAAAAGTGTAGACCAAAAAGGAAGTTGTAAAACAAGAATCAGCGAGGAAGGCATGGACTATTCACCAAATATATAACTCCACAGCTGCGCAAATATCAGCAGATTTAAACATTAATCGACAAGATCCCGTTTCAAACAAAACAGTTCATAGCTTCACTGAGTAGATTCTCATGGCCACGTTGCAAATCCTAAAGCAATCATTACTGTCATTAATATCAAAAAACGCAAAGGGTGATTGCTGAGAATATCATAGTTGTAACCTTGATGACTGGATATATATGCACAAATAATATTTAATGAAGAAAAGTCTTTTCTGTTGTTTCCCATCGCAGAAAGAATTTATATTTGGTGACATATGGCAGACCCATTCTATCCTGACTGCTTGGTTGCAATTGTAAAGTATGAAGAAGGATCTTTGATAGTGGTGGGTGCTATTTCATGGTATTGATTTGGACAAGTAGTTAATCTGAAAAATCAGATAATAGTATACGCCCATTTGAATATACTCCAACGTTCCTCTAACGGTGCAAACAACTTCTTTGGTGGCTATCCCTTGTTTCAAGTGATTATAGAAAACAGCATCGGTTTATGATAAATGGCATCGTCGATATAGCATAGATCTGTATAGCAAAGTGCATCGTTCATTTTTCAATGAACATGAGGTTGAAGTGATACCGTTTCTAAGGAATCTCAGTTACCATACCTTAATATTAGTGAATCATTATGGGGTGATTCGAACGACAAGCGAGAAGATGATCTCTCTCTCCTTCATCCTATCAAAATTGCGAAGTGTTTCACTGGAGAAATAGTATGAAATTCCCTTATTTTATGTGAAAGTCCTATCTATATATGTTTAATGTCAAATTGTAGTTACCCATAATGCTGATTGTGGAATGGTGGACCAAAACCATATCAACAAAAATACTAAAACAGATTTCAAGAATTACTATTATTTTGTCTATCACATGTTAAAATTTATATTAACAATATTAATGAGTAAAATTATTTTGTATGTATTTTCTGAATTTATTTTAAGCATCAAAACATGAAAATTCATAACACGATTATATAAAATTCTATTATTGTGTCCTTATAAATGCTATTGGAAAATAATTTTAGTAAACCTTTCATTTATACCAAATTACAATTGCATTGATGCTATAATAACGTTGATATGAATTTATTTCATTTTACTTTCTTAAAATGAATTTTATCAAATAATTTTAAAAAATTCTTTCAAAGATTATTTGGCTTTATAAAGAACATTTTTCATTAAATAGATTAGGATTATTTTTAAACTAGTAATTTTGCATTAAATTTATGTACAACTTCACAATTTCTTGTGACCTAATTAATTAATAAAGCCCACATCAAACTAGAGGTGTATTTGTGCAATGAGCTAATTATAGAACTAATCGGAATTTATTTGAACTGTTCTTTTAAAGGTGTTTAAAAAGGCTAATTTTTAATTTAAGAACATTATATCTTATTAATTATTTTTTTTATGTATTTATATTTTTCAGTCATTGGAAACATCCGCTTATATCCAAAATCCTGAAGTCATTCCATTATTTGCTTCACCTTTTAATAAATAAATCAAAAAAAGATTTATCTTTTGCCAAATAACTTCTAAAAAACTTCACTGTAGATTCGAAAATCACTAAAATTTACATGATTGGAGAATTAAAATTCCAGTTAAAATATTAAAATAAACAAAAAATACATACAATAAAAAATATTACCTTATAAAATACATGATATCTGGAAAAATAAACAATGAGGACGAACGAAAAAAATATTAAATGTCCTCAAAAAGCAATAATATATTCTTCATACGAGTCTAAAACCTTAATAGAGATTTTATAAAAAAGTACTGAAATTATTCAAAAAACTAATATATATATATATATATTCCTTGAAGCAATTAAAAAAAATTAGAATATTTGTAAAATTTTGAGATGGTCAGCTTGGGAGTTAAAAATGGGCAGCATGAAAGACATACTGAACTCTTCTAGGCTACGTTTATGATTTTACACATTGAGAGACTTAAACAGTAGATGATTTCCGAAAAAGCGAATTAGTTTACAGGAGTTGTAAGTAAAACTTTGAAGTATTATTCTAAAAAACAGAATTTTAAAATTGAACAAATAGTGGTCATAAACGAACAACCACACAAAGGACAAAATGCTGAAACATTTTTTTTTAATTTCTAATGTCAGATTATAAACAGTTACAGAAAAAAAAGAAAGAAAAAAAATTACAATTACAAGGGAACAAAACACAAAATAAGAACAAGAAATGCTGCAACAAAGTTCATTAATCCAACATGTTTCTAGTTTCCCAGTAACGCTCAGAGAGAAAAGATTTTCGAAGAGCAGGTTAGTGGAGCAGAAGCGCGGAGTCCATATCACCAGAGCTGCACAGAGTGCAAGTCGAGGGAGAAGTAATTTTGAATCTAAAAAGATGTTTTCGTAAGCAATCATGTCCGGTGGCTTGGCAGAATTCAGCGACTGCTCTATGTCTTGGGCCATCACTAAAACTGGAAGCAGCATTCTTCCAAACCTTGTGAGATAGACGATTGGAAAGGTCCTCCTGATCATGATCTTTGATATATTTTTAATAAGGTTTTTAATTGTACAGAGAGGCAAAGGACGAGAAACATTCTGCTTAATCAGAGCACCCCTTTCAGCCAGATAGTCCGCTGTCTCGTTACCCGGGACCCCACAGTGGGAAGGAACCCACTGAAAGTCAATAGTTTTCTCAGAAGAAGCCAAGTTCTGGAGATGACGACGACAGTCCAAAATGTCCTGCGTTAAGGCTGAACATATTAGAGGAAAAGCTACAGGAGTCTGAGATGCACAAGTAAAAAGTACCTGGAACAAGGAGTGGACGTTTCAATAAATGCCAAACTGCGACGATTCCATGAACTCGATTTTCACTCAAATCGTCACTTACTTGCAAGGAAAAAAAAGGAATGGTGTGCAATGATACATAAAAAAGAGTGTAATGGGGGATTTAGGATTGGAATATTGTATTTTTAGCAGTAAATTGATATTTTACCTTTCCCACAGTTGTCATAGTATTCGTGTTTGGGGAAGATTTTAGTACAGATTGCTTGAAACTCTCAAGGAAATTAAATGTTTCTTTCACGATTCTTGAACGTACGAGTTCTGAGATCTTAGAAAGGTTGTATATTATAACAGAAAGGGAAGTATATGAGGAGCCACTTGAATATTTTATAATTCCATCACCGGAAAATCTATTTAAGGATGATTGTTTCTTCCAAAATGACTCTGCATTTTGTTACACGTTAGTGAAGACTAGATAAAGTTACTTAGCTTAAGAATAGTACAATCAATTTGTTTCTTATGCTTTAATATTCTCCCCGTTTAAAACTTATGGATATTTGCAGGATTAAATGAAGAAACACTTTTAGGACTTAACACCAAAGGGGGGGGGGAAAATAAACTCGTGTAATCCATTTTAACCACTATTAGCAAAGATAATTGTAAAAAGTTGTATATAGTACACCTGACCGTATACGAAACGTTATTAAGGCCAAGACAGATATCACTAAATAATAATTATTCATAATGTTTTTCGTTTTAATAAACTGTAGTATATTTTGCATATTGTTCTAATTTTTGGAGCCACTATGACGATTTAAAATCATTTCATGTTTTATTTTTCATTTGGCTTAGGACGCAGAAACTGTTTGGATTATTGTAAATATTTGTATTTACATAATGCATTTTGAAATAACTAACGACAACTTATATTTACTAAGCATTTCGTTTTAATTTTAATGTAATGTTTAATATAAATGAAAGTCAAATCAAACATTTTACCTTGCAACAGTATAAAGTATTAAATTTTAATTATATACCTTTTTATAAATTAATTTCACCGGCAGTTAGAATATATTATTTAATTGAAATTTTCTTTGTTTACTGTCTTTAAAACTGCTTTATTTTTAAAAAAATACTGCGAAGAATTTACATAGTTCTAATTTTCTGTAGGGATTTAATGAAATGTTTTATATTTAGACTGTATGGAAATGTTTAATTTGTATATAAATACTTTTTTTTATCACGACGATTAATTGCTAAGAAAGTTATTTAAGTATTTGTAGAAATAAGATTATAATTTTTATTGTGCTAGAGCTATACGACTTACACAAAATATCATTTGTTTTCAAATGCATTATAAGACTGAAATTAATCTGTTATTTTTATTTATTTCTTTGTATGTTTCAGAAAACTTTGAATGCAGTTATAAAGATAGTTTTCTATGTGACAGGAATTTCTGCATACCTCGATCTAAAGTATGTGATGGCACAAAAGACTGCAAAGATGGCTCTGATGAGTTTGGATGTGGTATGAGGACTTATTTAAGATTTAAATTGTGTATATATATATATATATATATAAGTTTTTTATTCCGTTGTGTCTTTTAAGGATACACATTCCAATGAATATTGAATTGCCAAGCGATTAATTGCTTAATTTTTAGATGCATATAATTACATTTTTTTCGAGACTCAAGTAAAAAGCTCTTAAATTCATAACATCAAATTACATTTAGTAAAATAATTTTAATTTCAGATGCGTGCCATTATGCAATGAAGTTTTCACATTTGTATGAGAAAAATGTGAATTGCATATATATATATGAACATAATTCAGCGACCCAGTAACGAGATCTATGGAATACCAAGTCTTTATTGAATGTACGGGGTTTCCTTCATATGGAGAACACTGGGACAATGTATTACAATACTTGGTAACAGTCAAATGAACCCCGACTTAGGGGAACGACGATATTTAAATAGGGAAAGTCAGATGAGAGAGTGAACAAGCAAATTCCCCAAATTCCATGATTTATGGGGGTGTCCAGGATTCTAACCGGTTCTGTGCTTCTAGACAAAGGCGGTACTAATTCTACAGGGAAGGTTTAGTATCAGGGGAGAAAAAGATGGCGAAATATTTCAACGTCTTGTATCATGTAGTCTTTACATTAAAAGTAACTAATATAGTTTTTTATATTACACACACACACACACACACACACACATATATATATATATATATATATATATATATATATATATATATATATATATATATATATATATATATATGCGTATGTGTGTATGTAATTTTCCACTGACAGTATTTTTTCTCTACTCTACAGATATGTAAAAAATTACTTTATTCTTTATTTTCGAAAAGAAATTGCTAAGAAACTTTATAGAAAAACGGTATCAAAAAATACCTTAACCACACTTTAGAACTTTTTAAGTTTATTTTTACTTTTTTTTTTCTGTTTAAATTTTGCTTTAAAATATTTTTGCAACTGCACTAGAAGAATTTAAGTCTAATAACAATATTTTGCTAATATAAATATTTTTTCACTCTGAAGAAGTCCTGAAATAAGCTCTAAGGGGTAAACGTCCGAGAATGAGCTACGTTTAGTCATGAAATGTTCAAAAAATGGCAAATCTTTTCGGGAAATTGCTTCGTTGACTCGGAACAGACATTTTGCCCAAATAAATACAACAGATATATCATATAACGGGATCTTTGGGCAAAAAATCGGAGGAGGACGTAAATAAATTTAAAATATTATTAACAAACAAGAACGATTATAAGTTCTGAGAATAAAAGTTTGAAGTTCAGTGCTCCAAAATTTCCCTTATTGAGGTATTCAAAAGATCGGAGAAGAACTTTAAGAAGCAGTAAAACTCTGTTAGACTCGTTTTTCATAATGCAGTATTTCACGCATTCCATTTTCCATTACACAATCCACGCATTAGTTACAGTAAAAACAAACGACATCAACAAAAATTGACCTTTCAAAAAAATCACATTTAAAAGCCTTAATCATTATGTTAGTCTGTTGAATTTACTTTCTGATGAGAGTAAATCCAATCTACAAGGGTGTGATAGACGATATAAAGTGTGGAAGGAAATTTGGAAGAAACTAGATTCTAAAAGTACCATAAATATGGTTAAGTATGAGAATTGGTCCACCTTCATGTTTGGGCAGTATGACAACAGGATAAGTAAGAAAATTATTATAGAGAGATCTTATAAGGAAATTTTAAACAAAATTTCGAATACAGCACCGATTCAGTAGGATTTGGTTGAAACTTCGTCTTCCAGTAAGACACTGACCTGAAACATATGGTGGAAATAATCATGTAATATTTTATTGTTCATCTGTAAGCGCTGCTACACTCTTCATTTTTAGACCTAAATGTCATTACACTTTATGGTCTCAACTATAAAAATTTGTTCGCAAACCTGTCTTAACAATTAAAGAGAATCCGTAGAAGTTCTTTGGAGAAGAGTGGACCAAAATTTCAATCGTAAATATCAAAATAGTTGATGGAAACCTTGCCTAAGAATTGACAAGTTGGGTTTCAGACAAGAAATTGTGTAATTTAATATGAATTTATTATTAGTATCAAAATTAATAAAAGTGGGAGCTCATTTTTGTAGCGAATAATTTTATATAAATGTAATCGAATGTGTGAAATGTTATCTAAATTTAAATAAAATTTTGTTTAAATGTAATCCGATTTATTAAAAAAGTAAATTCGACTATATAATTTTTTTTACATATTGGAAGGAGATGAACAAGAGTATCAACAGACAATAGCATGAATTTTTTTACAGAATATTTTTTAAAACATTGTTTTCTTACAGTTGCATAAAGCATGGACTTTTCACGTTTAAGTACCTCAGTTTTGGGTTCACTGTTCATGCGATTCTGTTCCTACATTTGAGAAGCTTAATTTTTGAAAACTTGTAGTTTCGTTGTAAAATGCAATAGATAAGTGATCCTTTTATGAATATGACTGGACAATGACTGAGATTTCTTAAAGCCGTTAATTATACTTCAAGTGAAGAAGTACTTATATTATGTGCAATTATGTCACAGTATTGAAAACATTAGCTCAAGTGGGAAAATAGGTATTATTCATGAACTGATTGAAACAATCTTATTAAAATACTAACTAGATGACATATCAGGCGAGTGGGTATATAATATTACGGACCATTCAACAGCATCATTAAGATTTAAGGCTTAAGCTAACTGACTCCAGAACATGCTATTAGACAATATTCCAAGCAGTTAGAATAATATTCTGAAATACATACACATCGTGGTGGCCATATTTTACTCTAAGTAGCGTAGGTATCTCCAATTCTAAACTGATGAGCTGAATACCGTACATGAATGATATTTTTTGTCTGTATCAGTACTGGCCAATCCTCAGCCCGCGAGTGGCCGGCCAACCTGCGGCCCGAGGAGCTGGTCATCTGAATAAAAATTTAAATTTTTATTGTATATAAAAGTATCAATAAACATTCCACCCCAGGTTGTTCGTATCATAATCCTGCTACTATGGGAATATCTCACTACTTGACTCAACTTAAATCACAATTTATCTTTGATCTTGTTCAGAAACAATTGCAAAACTCGTTTTGAAAAGCGCACGGGTCATCTGGTGCGATTGGGAGATACACAAAGTAATATAACAAACTAGAAAACTTACTAAAGAGCGCAGATGTGTATTACTAGAGGTTGGCGGGAATGCGACTCGCGCAAACAGCTGCAGCCATTCTGTCTGCAGCAACCCTAATATATGTGACGCAGAGGCATATCGTTCCAGACAGACTGAGTGCTCGGTGTCTTTTGATCACTAATAAATTAGCGCAGTGTTATGTTTATAATTGCAGAACAGTTTTTTAAATTGTATTTCAAGTAAATATATTTAATTCAATAAAATGTAATTTCCCTTCATTTATAGCAGAATGTTCTTGATTTCTCTATAGAGGTTCGGGAGAATTAGTTGCTTCCCACGACTCTAGAAGTGAAAGTTGTAGTAGTTCTTAATGTGAGAATTTGAATCGGCATGGAATTCATCACTTGCACGCGCGCACACACACATACACACATGCATATATATATATATTATATAATGCTGTCCACCAGAATAAAATGTTTTTCCAAAGCATCCCGCTAAGTCTTTTGGGTTGGACAGGCCTGATTTAGATTATTCTCGGCTCTGTGAATACAGTTTCACTATTGTGACATAGTTAATAAATTTTTGCAAAATATTGCTGTAACTGTTTATCATGTGATGTTATGATATCGGATTTTACATCTAAGCTCTTACAGATAGAACTGTCATTGCATTCAGAAAATGGAAATAACATTTCTAAGATGATGATATCTTTTTTTTTTTATTGATTGCTCCCGATCTACTTTCAGAAGAAGTGCCTGCTTTAAAGCTCGTTCACTCTTCTAAAATTGCGAATAATAATCTGTTTCGAAAGTGGTATATTTTTTTCAAAGAAATTAACTGAATGAAATTCATCGTTAAATTTACTTTTAAAAGTGTCGTGGGAAAACACTTTCCAAATATGAAGAAATTATATTAGCTTGAAATTGAACGCAATGATACATAATTAATAGTGGCTTATTTCATAAAATGAAGATTTGAAATTGATTATCCTCAAATACATTGTATTCTATATATTTATAATATTGTTAATAATTTGGAATTATGTTTAAAATCATTCAGATCGTATTCTTTATATAAAGATTTTCATTAAATTATTAATGTATACATACATGATTAAAATATTTTTATTGAGTAGGAAAATAGTATTAAGAAAGTCATATTATTATTCATTTTTTTAAATTTATTTTCAAGTTTGAACCAAAAGTAGATATAATTATGTATGAATGCTAGATTTTACTTTTAAATCAGAAATCTTTTTAATGTTTTCATGCAATATATATGACTTTAACAATTCTTGTGTGCAAAGTTTGTTGGAAAATTCTTACTTTAGCAGTACTTTATTCTTCTCAAACAATTAAAAGTGATGCTAATTCTTATAGAAACAGGAATTCTTACTATTGAGAGAGTAAAAGAAGCTCGAGAAAAAGCAATAAATTGGCTGAAAAGAAACAGAACTACTCCATGGAACTGGCGCGACGACATGCCGAGAATGGTTGTGACTCTATACTTGTCCTCGGATGCCAATTTCAATGGAACGAATCTTGAAGAAGCGCTTATGGTAAAGCAAGCTGAACTTAAGACTGCCTTGGCTCTGCTGAAGTATAAAAATATCTAATTTTATTGAACTTACTTTAGTTTTAGGAAAACATCAAAACTAGAATGATTTTGTAATAGTGATATATAATCAATTATGAGAATGACATTTAAAAAACTTGTTTTTCAGCAAAGTATGTATATTTCAAGAGGAAGATTTTGATGAGTGGTAGTTATAAAATTTTTAAATATTTTGACCTGCTTAAATGATTAAACACCACATGAATTAAGTTAATAAATGTTTAAAAATATTAAGCGAAACAACAAAGCCACTTAAAAATAGCTTATTTTATGCTTATACACAAATATGTATACATATTGTGATCACATGTGAATATCAAAAAACGAAAATACCTCAAAGAATATTAACTTCTTTATTCTTAAAACTTAGGGCTCCATTTAGCTTGTAAAATGAACGGAATTCATCTACTAATGGAATTGCAGACATTTTGTGTAATTTTAATTTAATAATTAAGTCATTCCACGGGGCGGTACAGGGCAAGGTCCATTTGAGTGGCTGGTGGTGAACTCCGCCTGTTGACTCTGCTTTGCTAAACAAACCAGAATGGTTCAATAATATATAGCATATGATTTCTTCTGCATGCTCTTCAAAACAACATCTGAACAGCTGTATGAGTTAGAGCAATATTATCATAAGAAAATGGCATCCATCTAAGTAAAAAAATGTTAGCATTAAGATTTCCGAAAGATGGAATTAAACTACAAAAATTAAACGGAAATTAATAAATACCAATAAATCACAGATTTATTCTAGCTCACATTAAGAGTACTCGTTATAAGATCAAGAAACATAAATTAAGTTATTAATATTCTTACAGTCATCATTCAACTGTTTTGATCGAAAATTCTATAATTGAAAATTGCGTTGTTTACATATTTAGATTCCAACTCTATTAAAACTATAGAATACTATTTTACTAATAAAATCAAAATTAACGGTTACATGAGTTCTATATATATATATATATATATATATATATATATATATATATATATATATATTGTCCTTCTTTTTAAAATAAATCCTATAAGATCGTCAAAGTCAAATTAACACAAACATTTCTCGATCTGTAACTCCTGTCGACATATATTGACCGAATTTTAAATTAAATAAATATTTCTAATCAGTGTTGCTTAAACTTATTATAATTACTAATTATTCATGCTAAAATACAAATATATGTTTAAATTTATACTTATAACTTTAGATGTATAATTTTAAAAAAAATGAATAGGATAGTTTGCTTTGATACAGCTAATTTATAAATTCTTATAAATATCCATTTAAAAAAAGAATTTGGTACAAAATTATCATTTTGACAAATTATAGCTAAGAAAATTTATTCTAAATATAGAAATATGTGTGTTATTTTTCTTGAAAAGTATTTTATTAACATGAAAAATAAAATGTTATCTTTTAGCATAACTGTTATTTCGTTTGCAAATAAGGATTGTAAGCAAATAATACCCTGTCGTTTTTCCTATGTAGATCATCTCTTACAAATAGTGAGTTGAGTATGTTTGTCAATGCTCTTTTGGTCACTTGTCACAATCCTCGACACTTCTATGGAAATAATTTGGTCAATCGTCTCAAGACACAAGTAGATGGAACTCAAAACTTCACACATCCACTTGCGTACCTGGCTCTCTGCAACGCTAATGAAACATGGCCTTCAAAAGCTGATTCTGATCTGAATGATATTCTGAATAGTGATTCGGAATATCCTTTTATAAAAGGTAAATTTTTGAGGAAAAAATAGCTGTTTTGTTACGTAATATTGTAACAGAAATACGTGTATAAAAGCTATAAGTTAATATACAATTCGCCGAGAAGCATATTTACTTTATAATGGGTGCTAAGCAATATCTCAAGTAATCTAATTGAATATTTCGCAGCAGTGAAACACAGAGCTTAGAACCATGTCTATATACAGGAATATAAAATGTTCTAAATTCAGATATATGAATTTAACGCAAAGGAGTTTCTTAATAGTGATTATGTCCCTTCGAAACCCAATGCAAGTCTGACGTACGAATTTCTACATGATTAAATTGTTTCATTGTGGAAGCCTTGGACTTTTTCATACGGATTTGATACGAATTTTCAATTAGAAATAATTCGATATAAAAAAAAAACGTTTTTAAAAACAACTTTTTTATATGGTGACAAAGTTTATTAGAGAAAATTATTGAAATATTAGTTAAAACTGTTGGCTATTTTTACTTTAAAATTTACTTAAAAAAGAGACATTTGTGAGAGTATTAAAAAATTCTTAATACTCATAAAATCAAAACATGCATTTGAAAGTTTGTAAGTCATTCTATTAAAAAAAGAATGGGAACCAGAATTAAGAAAAAATTATTGTGATAAGACATGGCGCCAAATATTGGAAACTTTCTTTCTTGCTCATGATTATTGACTAAAAGTCAGCAACCCTTACTATCTCGGAGATAGTAAAGGGAGATAGTATCTCCCCTTTGTGAGTACAATAGTTTTACGAGGCGTCATGTGGCGTGGGGAGTGCCCGGTGTTCCTAGAGGGGGAAAGAAAATTTTCCCTCAATCCTAAAAGCGCCTAGAGGAAAGAATATTTAGACTTATTAAAATTATTGAAATATTAGTTAAAACTTGTCGCAAACGTCTAAATATTGCATTGTTAGGCGAGTACGAACGATTCCCGAAATTTCAAAGCTCTAGCTTGATGGGAAGTTGGTTAAATTAACGATCGAAAATTTGATGACACACACACACCAAGTGAAATTCAGAAAAACGTTGTAATATGCTTAACGATCTGAATCAAGACAGTTGACAACATCCACTAAACCTTAAAGGCGGAACTATCCCTGTCATATGTTCCATTTCTTGATGCATAATGTACTCTGGGTTTCAAAAGTTAAGTAACAAATGAACATAAAAATATATTGCATTAATATATCTACATTTCAAAGTAATAATGTTTAATAATTATCCAAAATATAATAAAATATAATATCTAAATAAATAATAATATATAAATGCATTTAGTACGTAGAAAATCGCCAAGGACAAGTAATTTCTTAAAAATATGTCAGTTGAAAGATCGTTTTCAATTTCAATTGAAAATGAGTTAATATTTTTTATTCAAGCTTTTGAATTAGTGGGTAGCTTTCCCCAAATTTCCAAAGGATACGAAAATTCCTGTTTAACAGCTCCGTTTTGAAAATATTGTAAAATATTTTTAAAACATAATAACATTCTTGTTCCACATTTCGAAGTAGTAGGAAATGAGCTTAGATTATCACAATTTTTTTTATTGCAAAACTTCATTAGTTTTCTATTTGGAATTTTACTAATATTTAAGAAACTGAAGTTTAAAGAATAGTAGATTTAACAACTATTAATACAATAAACAATTAGTGATTTTCTTTCATGTTTAATACCGCATTTATATTTTCATTTTAGATCTCCAAGCTATGGCAATTTTGGCTTTGTCGTGCAAACTTAATCAAACTAATTACTCAAATATTACACAAAACTCGACAAATTTAACGCTATATCATAATACCGTTGAACATTTCAAGCAGAGTCAACTTCAAGATGGAAGCTTTGGAAACGTTTATACTACAGCTTTAATAACGCAAGTAAGTAATATAAAACCAGATGTGTGTGTGTGCTTTTGTATTTGTGTGTGCGTGTAAAATCATATGATATTTCAGTTCACAGAGCTCTTTCAATGACAATGATTTTCTCATACACTTTCTCATATTTTGTTATTGCAAATACTTTATAAAAATATTATTAGCAGATTTGCGAACACTGTTCGCATTTTTCTATTTCAAATCAACGTGTGTGTGTATAATTCTATTATCACATATTTTAATATACATATTAAATTACATCAAGTTATTCATTAAAACTTGTTCCTTATTCAATATTTTATCATATCTATCAGCTAAAAGAAGCTAGTAGATCAGCAAATAAATTAAATATATTTTTAAATTTGAAATGCAACAGTTGAAAGTTTCTTGCAAATTCTATGCAAAAAGAATTCTGTCGTATATAATTTTTTAACAAGTTTAAATTCCTTTATTATTTCAGGCTCTTTTATCAAGTGGACAAGAGCATAGTAAAAATTGGAAGTTGAACGAGACAATAAAATATTTGATCAAAGAAATGAATTCATCGTCAATAAACTTCTTATCAACGTATTTGACCTTACCCATTCTGAACGCAAAAAGTCTGATGGATATTTCGAAAATCGACTGCTCCGCAAATCCTAGGAAACATGGGGACGGTAAGAATTATAGTACTTGGTTAGATTTTTAATTGCTTTATTTCGCAGTGTGGATTGGAAAAATTTTAATGTGACAGTCATTTTATGTTTTTCTGTTATGAAATTTTTTACCGTTGTGTGTTTCAAAACTTTTTGAAAATGTTCAGAGGCATTGCATTTTTTGTTATTGGAAAATAGCTACTTGCAGGTATCTTATTAAAATATTATTTGTAATAGAAATTGACGTAAATCAGATACTGTTGCTTCATGTAAAATTCTGTTCCTCGACAAATCGTGATAGCATTTGGATGAACAAGAATGATTTATACGATTCCTTAATTTCAAAATAAAATAACTTGTAAAGCAGTAGATTAAAATACGATTAAAGCTGTTTTTACTCATCTAAATATATATCGATATAACTCAAAATTTTTGTATAAATATTCCCTTTTAGAATAACATTCTAAAAATATGAAATAAAAAATATTTTTGATATGGTTTTAATAATAATAATATTTTTTGTCATGTTTTTATGATTCCGATTTCAAGACAATCTCGGACAGAAATGGTGGACGACAATATAACACATGGATCAATAAGTCCCGAGACTGTGCGGTCGTTTTTTTGCGATTTCCTCCTTCAAACGCACCAGCAAGTCAATATAATAATCACTGTTGATCGATTTACCTTTTTCGAGGTAGTCAATGAAAATCACGCCATGCGTATCCCAAAAAACTGACGCCATGACTTTGCCAGCTGACTGCTGCGTTTTCGGACGGCTTTCGCCAGCTGTGCGCCACTGCCGCTTCGACTCTGGAGTGTAGTGATGTATCCATGTTTCGTCCATGGTCACGTAACGACGCAAGAAATCTTTTTTGTTGCGAGTAAATAACGATAAACAGCTTTCTGAATCATCGACTCGTTGCTGTTTTTGTTCCATCGAAAGCAATCGCGGCACCCACTTGGAAAAAACCTTTTTCATGCTCAATTTTTCATGAAGGATAGTAAATACACTTCCATATGATATCTGTGTCATCTCAGCAATCTCACGGAGCTTCACTTTACGATCTTTCATTATAATTTTTGTCACTTCACTCACATTTTCCGGTGTAACGGCTTCCACAGGTCTACCCGAGCGTTCCGCGTCATTTGTGTCGGTACGACCACGTTTAAACTCGGCAAACCACCGACAAATCGTTGCTTTTGATGGACAAGAGTCCGGGTAACATTTTTCAATCCATTGTTTCGCTTGCACGGTGTTTTTACCCATTAAAAAACAATGTTTTATCAGAACACGAAACTCGGTTTTTTCCATTTTTTAAACAAACTACAAAACGACTTTACTCCAACCTCGATAACTCAGCTGTTTCTGGTCCGATCGACTTGAAATTTTGACACATTTCAAGCAAAGGTTAGTACTCTAGAAAGACCTGGTTACTGGTTTACTACGAGCGCCATCTCTGGGTTAGTCTCGGAACTTATTGATCCATGTGTTATTATACTTTTGATTCCCATGAGATGTTTGTGTGCAATTATTGTAATGCATTTGATAAATCATAATAATTATATAAAATTTGACTTTTTGTTATATTTATAGATCCAATTTCTGAAGTTATTGACTACCTGGGACCGAAAATGCGAGTGCAGTATTCTCTGTATGTAGGTGATGACAAAGACATAATTCACACTATTTCTTTAAGAGTCCCGGAGAACTATACTGCTTTTGAAGTTATGGAATTGGCTGCATCAGTAGATCCTAAATACAAGTAATTTCTTTTCTTAACATCTCAGTTTTTCCAATCTCAATATTCCATTTTTCTACGTTAATAGAAGGAGGAGGATTACAGAGACTATCTTCTTTATCTTACAAGCTATATTTTTAAAGATTTGTTCGTACCTGCATCAGAAATACCTGAGCAATTTAAATTACTCCAATAATTTTTAACTATTTTTGATATGTTGTTATTACTCGACATAGTATTTAAGATTATTTGTGCGAGGAAAAGATATGTGATTTGTATTGATATATTTGCTACATACTTACAGGTACATTTTTGTGTGGTTGTGCTTTTACAATATTTATAGATGTGAGATTTATAGTTCCTTTGTTTTTGGTGTTAACCAACCATCCTACTCAGTAAAAACCAAGAACAACATTTAAGACCTAATTATAAAAAAGGTAATTAAACTAAAGATAGAAAATGGACAAAGAAATCAAAATCCATTTTAGACATATTATAAAATACACTAAGTTTCAAATATACATTCTAAAATCATGAGACATAAATGTATTTATAAAAATTTTACCAACACACACGCCATTCCACCATTCACTTCAGAACCTACAACTTTCATAAATGGCATTTGTCTACTTAATTGAATGATTATTTGATTTCATGTAGTAAAATTCGTAAAAATAAAAGTAAAATCCAACAACTTTTACTGACCAGAAGAAACATACTAATATTATCAACAAGACATAATTAAAAAATAGATGGATTCTAAAATATTTTAATGAACCGTATTTAATTTCTTATAATTAAATTTAATCCTCTAATTTATAAACTCTTTTCTGAATTATATAAATATATAAGAGAGTACTGCCATGAGAAGTAAAAAAGACCTTTCTCTATTTTAAATTATAATAATCACTCTTAAATGCGCAGTTAAAATTCAACAAAAAAAAAATAGTTAGTCTTGAGACAACTTGTAAAAAACTTCTTTCAAATATCACTTTAAGTACAGAACTTCATACTAAATTATTATTTTAGTAAAATATAATTATAGATAATGTTTTTAAAATACAAATATGTATGCAAAAGTTCAAGATAGATATCTTATTAATATGACATTTAAAATTATTTCTCTTACTTTTGAAATCTATAATTTTCAACATTATGTCTAAATATAGTATTAATTTTTATTTTTAATAATTAGTATTAATTTTAAGTAACCAAATAAAAAAAAGATCATTTAGGTCTCTGTTCAGACTAATTATTATTCACGATAAGGACATCGTCTTTATGTCTGTAAATAAGAAATCACATTTAACTGTAAAGTTTTGTTCAAAAAGGTGTAAATTAATATATTAATAAGATTATTACTTCCACGTCCCATTGGGAAATACTCTTAGTTTTTTTCACTAGTATTTTTTTTTATCTCTCACTATATTCAATACAATCTTAATTAAGGACAAGATCAACTAATGAAATAAATTATTCATATGAAATTAAATTATAAATATTATAATTTTCATAAATAGTTAATAGTGCCTATATTACATCATCTGTATTTATAGAATTAAAGATATCTTCGAAGTCATAACTATGTAAAGATAATATAAATTAGACTTTAATATATTCATAATTATACCTAAATTATTTTTAAAGATTGCTGTTTTATTACATTTATTTATATTATCTTGTAAAATTTAGTCTCCTCTTGTAATGTATATTAAATCCTTTAGTGACAACTGTAAATTTAAAGTGGTTTTGATGAAATCATGAATCATGAATTTTTTTCAACCATGAATTTTTATGCTATTTTTAGCCTCTAAGTTTGTATTTTTTTTTTTTTTTTCCCCTAGTATATCTCTCTTTATATATATGTATATCTGTGTGTGTGTGTGTGTGTGTGTGTGTGTGTGTGTGTATTTTAATTATTCTTCTTTGTTAATACGATGGATAGTAGGAAAGGAAGAGGCATTGAGTTGCATCGATCAACACCATATCCGATAATCTGCGCCTCCAAAAACATATACATGAAAGAAGCGTGTCGTGCGCTTGAATACAGTGTTGAATTTTATATTGTTGAAGTCAGGTGGATTAACTTTTAACGCATTAACTTCTAGAATTCCCACACGTAATTAAACTTGGCATAGTAAAGAAAAAGAAAATTCCCCTTTTTTAACCAACGCGTGAATCAAAACTAAAAACCTGCTGTCATGATTGAAAACCAATCCCGGTACTAAAGAAATTTAATAAAAATCCATAAAAACTTAATTCCCCTAAATTTTCGTAACACACACATACATACAAACAGTAATTTTTTTTACATTATTAATCTGTAGTAATGCGTGTTTTATTTTAGATTTGATTGGAATACAATGTCTAGAAAGAAATATGTATATCAGATAGCAAACATTGTAAATGATCCTGAAGTTGGAAAATTTTGGTTGTTACATTTAGGTGCAGTTAACGACACAGAATCGTTCGTACATTTAATAATAAGTAAGTTAATTTCATTATTATTGATTCTGTAACCGTATCCTGTTACCCATCTCGTCAGTCATCTTAAGTGTTATTCTAGTTATAAGACTTAACTTTCAATTTAAGTTCAAGCATAGACTAAGTAAATAAAATGGTCAGCTTCATATAGAATATGTTCTTTTTAACTCTGAAGGAATGCTCTCAAATATTTTACTTTCGTTGTTGGGGAGATCTAACAAGTTCAATAATCAGTCAAAGAATACGCTTACCAGAATATGATGCAAATACCTCCTATAATTGCTGCGAGAGCGTTGAGTCTAAATCTCAGTGAATCCGCAAAACACTCCAGAATAATCACACGAAGATTCTTCCTCTTACCATTAACTTATTATTTCTGATCTCTTATCTTTCTCTCTCTTCCCTCTTTTTCTCTTTCTCTCTATCCTTTAATTTATTCATGAAATTTTCTTTACATAAATGGAAGTTCATTTGTTTGATTCAAGTAGGAAATGTACTTAAGAAATATTGAAGGGAAATCTGCTTCTAATAGTTACAATGTTTAACATTGATTTCTAAGCAAATTAAAACTAATAAACTGTGCTGTTAAATTTGAAATAAATCATTAACAGTATTTTTATAAGAAATTTATTTATGATTAGTTTGACAAAATAAATATAAAGCAGTTGTCTAATACAGGCCCAAATACGTATGAAAAAGATGTGAGTTTTTCAAGTGAATTTTCGGAAGTGATATACTAAAGATTTCGTAAAACGCAGATTAAAAAAAATTATGTGTGTAATGCCGGGGGAGTTTTTATTTCACTATGACTGCAATATTTGAAGACTTATTCTCTGGCTTGCATTTTTCTGCTCCTTAAAAATGGCACATTCCGATTCTTACCTTTTATTTCACAACATATTCAAATTTGGATGGTTTACTTTGTGACATTGGGCTATTCGCGGTTTCTCTTCACTAACCTTGGGGACTTTCAATTGAGATTGATTGCTTTCGCTAAACAACCTTTGCCCAACCAAAAATGAAACGTGATGAAGAACGTAATATGTAAAGCAGTTAGGAATGAAGTGAAGCGGTTAAATTAAGAAGTATATAAACTCCATCTGAAGGAGTAGAGTAGCTGAAGGAAGATCAGAGAGGCGTTGTAGTGAGAGGAGGTGGAATCTAAGTGCTATAGTATAGAAAGGCGAATTTACAGATTAGTATTGAGGTCCGAGTGTAAATCGCTCGAATTGAGAATTGTTCTAGTATTTTCAGCAGTTGTTCCAGATTCGGAGTTGCAGTTGATAAGAGATATTGGTAAGAAGCTGTTAGATTATTATTGGTGGGTTGAATTAAAGCGTTTGTAAACTTAACCTGGAGAGCACTATTATTGATGTTATAGTAGATATATATTAATAAATGATGAATGTTGTTTTGGTGGTTCTGTAATTATTGGTGTCGTAGTGTTTAATATTAGATATTAGTGATGGCACAAGATAACGCCCGGGTCGACCGGGTGTTACAACTTTTAAATGGATTATATATCACTATTTTGTGTTTTTTTTTTTTTTTTTTTTAATTTTTTGGAAAACAGAGTATATAATGAAAAAGATCATGGATTCGAAAACTACGTTAGAAATTAATTTAAACCTTTATGCCAAGATTTAAAATTGTATACCTCACCACAGTCAAAGCCAATACTCCATTGAACGAACCAATCAAGATATTGAAGATAGGATTGCTGCATGGATGTCAGATAATAAAAACGTAAAATGTTCAGAAGGTCTACCATTTACACGCTGTTTGAAAAACTAGGCATAAAGCTGCATGTAAAGCTTCGTTTGGCAACAAGCATAAGGCTGAGTTAACTACATCGTCTTTGCTTGATGAAATTATTTCTTCTCTAAGGCGGGAAGACAGTTCAGAAAAAAGTTACAGGTGAGGTTAAAATTAACATGGCGGAAGCTCATGGAAAAGAGTATAGAGTGTAAAAATATAAAATGTTATGGCCAAGAAAAAGAGCTAGTAGTAATATAGTTAAAACTACGCTTTAAAAATAGTGCTACCTTAAATGATAATTTTGATCGAGATTGTCGTTTGAATTGTGCAACATAGGATAGCATTATAGAAGCGTGGTCGGAAGCAAGTCATTCTCTAATTCAACAGGCTAACAGAATGAAATATTTCAGTAATAAGACGCATTCTCTTACTGATGACAGTAATGTTACAATAATTATTCCCCACGTGGATAAAGTTACAAGTGCATTCAGAAATATAACAGCTGTTGTTTTTTTAAAGACCGTTGACAACATGCATCAATTTCATATATAAAGGGAGGTGTAATAAATCATCTAAACATCAGATAAGAAATTGATACATATAAAAAAAAATTAATCGGCAGAATTGTACTCGTAGTAAAGAAGGATAACTTTATCTACTGTAACGTCGTGATCCCTGAATGTGTCGAATGAAATGGTAAACAAGGGATCACACAGCTTAAGAGGCTATAATTCTTTATTTAACAAAGATTAATTTAAGTTTCTCTTTTCCGCCTAGATTCTTTTTACACCATGCTACACATCTAATTACATAGCACCGAGGCAAAACGCATATATCTACACAGCACGTCTAAACACTTATAGTTCAAAAAAAAAAACTCCATTATCTCAGTATTCGAAGTAAAAGATTAAGTTCGCAAGCGAAGGCAATCGCCTCCCACTTATATCTGTATCGCTTTCTCCGCTCCTTAGCAGGAATCTCTTTCTTCTCTTTCACCCTTTTTAATACCTCGGGTAGGTCTCTCCCCCGCCTTCCTTTTGAGTTATTTTTCTTTTTTTCCAAGAACAACCCAATCAAAAAGAAACTCCGTTTTGTCCCCTGCATCACTATTCGCTCGAATTGGACAATGTCCGTTTTTCCCCTGTGCAAGTCGGTGTCGGGCGTCACACAGCTAGGCCATAAATTCCCAAAATATCCATGACATGGATCGACAATACCTCAAAAGAGGATTCAACTTTGCCGCACCTGATTTTG